>MJUU01023978.1:0-13543 GCA_002080025.1 Modiolus philippinarum
GTTATAGCCCTTGACGCGTTTCGGTGAATCGTTTTTTTGCGAATAACTATTAAACGCTTACAGATAATATGTAAACATATATGTTTAAAGTGATCAGCATGAAAAGACCTTCAATTTGAGTACCAGGTTGAAGGTCATCGGTGACCTTTGACCTTGACCTTTGACCTTGTTATCAGATGAACTCGGAAACCGTAAAAGATGGCTGAAAAAGTATATCAGCAAAAATGTTCACCATGTCAAGGGCTACATTTGTCTAATTTGGACCGAAGCTCTCCGATGACTTCCTGAAGAGTTATTGCCCTTGACGCGTTTCAGAAATAGGTTTTTTGCGTATAACGTTTAAACCTTTACAGATAGTATGGTCTTGTAACATATCAAATTAATCAGCAAGAAGTGACCTTCAATTTGATCCCAAGGTCAAAGCTCATCAAGGTCATCGGTCAAGGTCGTAGCCAATTTTCACGTTTTTTTTATCGTAAAATCTTTAAAACGATTAGAAATGGCTACTCTTATATATCGGAGACAATGTGCATCTCATCACGATGATTTTAAACATGTGACATGACAAAACATAACACTAAACACAACATTGACTGGGAAAGACCTTGCAATTGTTCTCTGAACAATTGTCTTTTTAATTATTATTATTATTCTTCCAATAATTTTGTCCGAGCGATTTTTTTGTAATGGCTCAAACTTTGCACAAAGTTGGATCACCCTCTGAAGTTATATGCTGTGGACTTAAAATTTTCAAAATGGCCGCCATTTCAAAGATGGCCGCCGAAATACGTCAAAATGTCAACATTGTTGGACTTCAACGAAAATTGATTTCTAGGTGGATTTTGAGGCTGCGAATAGTGTGGAATTATCGAATGGGGAGTATGAGGTGACATCGGCTATTGCTTGCAATTGCAAATCTAGTTATTATTCCGCTTTCTTTCTTTATTCTCGTCCGGATGAACTTATCCGAACTACATCTCAGAGTCCATTTGACCTAGAACTTTCAAACTTTTAAGGATGTTGGCCTTATATGTCTATATGCCTAGAGCAAAAAATTTTCCAAAGGGGATTTATCAAGGGTATATGCAGGGGGGCTTAAAAAGGGGTGGGGTTTGCAATATTAAATTTTGCAATGTTGAATTTTTTTCACCAAATTTTTCACTATAATATCTGTTATTAACACTAGCTTCATAAATCCACAAAGGAAGTTTGTCAGGTATAAAACATCAATTTCTAAAGCATTTGGAATTTCAGAATAGTTGTTGTTGCCATGGAAACCACACAAAAATATGGAATTTTTTAGAAAAACGTGCTTTTTGCTTCAAGTTATGTTCTTATTTCAGCAATATTCATAAACTAAGTAATAAGGGGAACCTCTGCCCAAATGTTTATAGAAAAGGGGTCTCTAAATGCCCATAAATCGGATATGGGAGTTAAAGGGGGTTTATTAAGGGTACATTTTGGGGGCTCAAGAAGGGGTGGGGTCTGCAATGCTTTTTATACGACCGCAAAAATTTTCAGCAATATGTATAAACTAATTTATAAGGGGGACCCCTGCCCAAATGTTTTTGGAAAAGGGGTCTCTAAATGCTAAGAAATCGGAAATGGGAGTTAAAGGGTTAATTAAGGGTACATTGTGGGGGCTCAAAAATGGATAGGAAAAAAAGATTTTGATTTTTTTTCACCAAATTTTCACCATATCTCTAAAACTATTAACTCCTCATGGGAAGTTTATGAGGTATAAAACATCAATTTCTAAAGTATTTGGAATTTCAGAAAAGTTGTTGTTGCCATGGAAACCATACAAAAGTATGGAAATTTTGAGAAATATGTGCTTTTTGCTTCAAGTTGTGTTCTTATTTCAGCAATATGTATAAACTAATTTATAAGGGAAACCCTTCCCAAATTTTTTGGGAAAAGGGGTCTCTAAATGCCCAGAAATCCGATATGGGATTTCGTTTGGGAGACTTTTTTGTTTCGTCTGCGAACACAGTTATAACTTGTTTACGTTTATGTTAACGACAAGGGTAATAACTAGTTATTTGTTCGACGTGCTAAAGCGCGCCTTATTCAAATTCGTTATTTTCCTACGCACACTTTCCAGAACAGTTATTTTGCCTACCCGCACTTTCCCGGAAAATTATTTTGCCTACGCGCTATTACCTGTAGGAATATCAATATTATTTTGCCATTGTTTCTATAGTAAAGTATAATAATAAATATAATCAATGTGCTTTAGCTGAAAAACACATTCAAGCATAACAAAATTTTACAGCATACAACTGCAATAGTGAAATCAAATTACTTTTAAAATGTTGATCTGTGTTAAAGATAATACTATGCTTTCCACTAAAAGAATCAATACTGGTTCATTTTGATATAATCCTCTCTCCTTTTTATTTTTAGGATTGGAAGTATCATGGTTGCAGAAACGTCCATCTTTACAGCATGTACGTAGACTAGGAGCTTCACTGTCTCCAGAGGACGCTAAAAATCTGTACATGAATTTTGGCATTCCTGAAACAACAATTGACAAGTGGAAAAGGTACGAATATTTATATTGCGGAAGAGATCCAGTTGACATGTTTACTGTGGCTTTTCAGGATTGGATTGAAAATGCCAGCAACCCTTCATTTGGAGCATTGCTAGATGTTATGAAAGTAACTGAGCTGAATGAGTCTCTTATTTGCAATGTAAGTATACATATTTATTCAAAGACAGTATTGGTGCTTAAACATAAGCTTTTGCGTAAATTGAGGCATCTTTAATTAAGGTTTTAACCATGTTTTGTAAAATATGTTGACTGGAAAACGTTTAAAATGTTTAATATCAGGAAATTCCAAATGCTCGCCTCAATATCTCTCCGACGCTGTTTTACCCATTTCATTCTAGTAAGCGTTTAAATGATTTGTTATTAACAATATTATGAAATAAATGTGAAATATCAAGCCAATTGCTATCAAAAATACAGTTAATGGAAGTGGCATGAAAATACCCATTTAGAAACTACTTTTTACTGCTGGATGATAGCAATTGAAATTCGAACTAAACAGAGGATTCGTTAAGATACCAAAACGTCATGAATTCCCCGAGATGCCTTTAATTACCCACGGTTTATCAGTTGACTGTATTTTGTATGGGGGTTTGTAGTATTTTATTATTTATAACCAGTTGTTCGATGTCTCTACCGGTCGTCTGCTAGCCCTGGAGTATAGTCAACAACCGAGTAGTAAGTACTTTGATGATGCTGCAAAAACGTATTTTATCTTCAAACTTGCATCTTTAATTTCTTTAATTTTTTACTACTATTGAGTATCTCCCTCGTGCAAGCTCTGTCCTAAGCTGATTTAAACCCTCCATTTAGATTTTGTTGGTTATTTGTTTTGTATCAGCTTTATTGCAGCTTTTGATTCATTGACTTCCAAATTTAATTATTTGATCAGTGCTGAAGTTTTGAAACTTGCCATCTGCTGAAACTTCGTTCAAAACAATTTTGGTATTTCGTTATGTATAACAGGAAAATATATAAATTATGTCTACCAAAAGCAATTGATATTTCAACATTTAAACATGCAAGCTTAAAATAATGCGATGAAATATAAGGAAATCGAGTGCAGATAATGCACTCAAGGTAATAAATACATCCTTTTATGATTTCTTCTTAGTGTGTACATTTGAAAACAGGTTATATAAAATATCAATCAAGTTTAACAAAGGCTTTATTAAACCATAAATATTAATAAAAAAGTATTTTGAATTTTCAAGCATAGATTTTCTACTGTTTCACAAAGGAGTTTTTCAAATGTCCAATAAGTTAAGAACGGCCCTTATTATGTAATAAACTCAATATATGTAGGACACAACAATAAATTCAGAAAACTTGGCGAGCGTGACAAATTTTTCATGTAAGTTGCTCGATTATATAAATTTTTGAATATGAAAAAAAAAATGTAATTACATAGGTAATAATAAAGACAGATTTTTAAATGAGTTGTTGCGTATTGTGACACATTGTGCTTTCTGATAACTTTAATCTTCGTAGATTTGATTTCTGTGGATTCTAGTTGAATTAAGAAAACAGAAACTGTTATGCTGAATTTTTAAAAAAAAAAGGCGGACCCACACACAATCTTTTTGCTTTACTATCGATTTAGATCCATAAAAACTATCTGCCGTATATTTTGTTACCACATAATGAAAACAAGACACGGTTATGCAACTTTCTCAATATTTCGTTGCTATGTTCTGATTATAAGAGCGGTCAAGAAAAAGCCTTAGAAAAATGATTCACATTATTTTTTGAAATTAATATATTTTTTTTTGTAACTGCATGATGCCAAAGAATGTGTTTAGCATGTGCCTGAAACTATGATATGCTATTTGGTGAACCAATTTGATTTGATTCAAGTTGGCTTTGACATTTGGAATGATTCAGTTCTTCACCAAAAGAAAGAAAAAGTCAAAATAATAAGAAAGAAAAACGTTTAATGCAGCTGTTGCTTTTGTATTTTAAAACAGATTTTGGAAACTGCCACTTGTCCATTTAACATTATCCTAAATTCCCTTTTTAAGGACTTTGTAAATTTTATTTCACTTCATGACATATTATCATATCAAACCTATGCAGTCAATGTTTTGTTTATGGTTATATCAAAATATGGTTAAAAAAATAATGATGCTAACTTAATCTTTATTTCATGTTCACTATTTCAACTTCATCATTTATTTTACTACTTACGTCTTGAATCATATTTCCTAATATTTTAAAGAAAATTATGCATCAAAATATATGTTGTTGCACATGAAGGTCTAAAGCTGTAAATTTTCCCTGGGACTCGGGCTTTTTGTGATATTGATTTGTGCTTAGATAAAGACATTCTAATAAAAAACATTTATCCCGTAAATAATGATATTAACTAATCATTTGTCTGGAAAATGACACAAATGTAGCGGCAGAAATTACGATTCCATTGCAAAAGAAATATTTTGATGAGAAACTCATTTCAAATGTAAGAGTTATTGCACTTTTTAAATCAAATGTTTCTGAATTTTATGCTTTTTTGTTATTAAAATATCTGAGCATGTTCACAAAAACTACGTGAAGAGAACGAATATGTTGACCAGATTACCAATCTTATGAGAGAAAGTTGTCCCAAGCTTATAGTCAGAAACAACAAAAACTCCTGCACAATAAACATATTATTACTTGTGTGTCATTTGCATTTTCTGATTCATTCAAATTCCTAAGACGTTGCGCAGAATATTGGGTATTGTGTGGTAACGTTACAAACGACTTTATTCGAGAGGTTTTTTTTCTACGTAATTTCGGAAAAAAGACACTCGTTTTGGTCCATAAAATCACACAGCAGGTGAATATTCACATTACAGGATTATTACCTGACAAAAAATGTACGCTGAAGAAAATGAGTTGAATATTTCTGAGGTATTACAGTACTTGATACATGATTTTTTATTTCAAATTCCCATGACGAAATACTGAATATTTTTCGCACTTTTACTTGCATTTGGTCCGGACATGATTATAAGACATCAAGAAGAATTCTTATATTGAAAATCTTATTTACTTTCGAGTTTCCCCCGTAAACTCAAGTCGAAGACAAAAGATTAAAAGAGTGCGCCAATTCTAGCCTCTTTCCTTTATTAAACTATACGCAAAACATTCATACACAGTATATCCCATCCTATCTTAGAAATACAAGATTAGAGGGTGGAAAGTATTTTCGTATGAAATAATTCTCAGAAAATAATAGAATTAGAAAAAAAATGACGCCAGGAAATGATTTTTACCTGTATCATATACATTATTTTTAAACACTGTACACACAATGTCAAAGACGTTTTACCTGTAAACAACATATTATTCTTTAACTACTACTTCATTCATTACGACCCACTCGTAGACGACAGATTTGTCGAAATATATCGGTCGACCTTTTTATTGTTTCTATTCTTTTATTTTGCCATGTTTTTTGTGCTTTAGGTCATATTTTAGATTATAAATTCATCCCTTTTAACAGCTCACATACTCATGTATCTCGTTATTTTGTTATTGGCCTTTAGAGCTGTTTCGCAACACATATGTCGATGAAAAAAATATGTTAGGCGAATAACAAAATATCGAAGTAACTGAAAATTATCATTTTTTATTATTTTCTGAAGAGGGTCAATTTCGACAAATTATGCCTTCAGTGCATATCAAATCAAGACCAATTACACAATGATTTATAAAACCTGATATAGAGAAAAATAAACAATTGGACATAAAACGAAAAACTTAAATAGACTAAGAACGGAATTGTGAGGGAGACTGCTCTGCCCGTAGCTTGCAATAAATATATTTTGACTGTGTCGGTTATTTTAAGTATCTATATATATACTTTATATAAAGGGTCTTAAATAAAAGCCTTAGTGTCTTATACAAAGTGTCTATTTTTTCAGCTAGCTGAAATTATACAATAAGAATTATTTTTCCGGCAGTAGATGGTAATGAAATTATGTGTTTGTTCGACAAAATTTGTAATGCAAAGAAACTATTTGCAATATGTTTAATTAAAAAAGAAGCATTAGCCGCAAAAAACTCAAATTTACTAAGTGTATGGCTATGCGAAAAAAGAAGCAAAGGCCGTTGAATAGAATTAAAAAAAAATAGAAAACTATTAATCTCACAAATTTTATTTATTTCAAACAAAAAATCGGAAATAGTGCTTTAAAAGTGTTGCTCGTTTGCTTTTGCAATTTAGTTTAACCCGGAAAAATAAACCTTTTAAGCTTTTCCCGGCTATCCAGAAGAACAGCTATAGGACCCTTGTCATAAAATAGTTATCCATAATATAAGTTTATTTGCGTTTTTTCTTCATTTATGTATTTATGTTATAATGGAAAATAGCGATTTTTTGGCACGAAGAATATTGAAGCGACATTTAAGTGAAGTCCAACAATAACGTTTGTAAAATGCTTTGAACATCCAAGTGGACAAATCTGCTAGACACGCTTAATTGCCTCAAAATACAATAGTTCAAATATAATAAAAAGTAAAACCTATTCTAGTTCTTAATTAGAATGTATGTACAATTTCAAGAAAGTCTCGGATTTAAAACATAAAAAAGTATATTTCACAAAATCAATACTCAAAATTTTTCTTATGTGTAAAATAAAAAGAAAAATAAAGAGCATACATCTTTAACACGGGGAATGGCAGATATATGTACATTTATATATTGCAATATCAAAACCAATAGTTCACTTATACCTTATTTATGAAAGCATCAAATTTCAATTTGACTCACATCAAATTTCCGTCCCTTCGTATTATATAAAAACTTACAATTGGCAGGCGCTATTCTTTTTCGAAGAACATTGTTTTGTAATCAAAATTCTGTTACTTGAAGTTTCACATCCTAATGAACATATTCAGCGCTATGTTTTAGAAAAAAAATGAGAACATTGCATTTTCCTGAATGTCGTAAAATTCACTGAGACACATTCAATCAATTAAGTTTTGTTTCATCTAACATGCGAAATTTTGACGTTAGGAATCATTATCCGGTCGGACAATAACGCATATTTGATACAATACACAAACAAGTTAAAATTCTTGTCGAACTGCGATAAAAGGTAAAACAAAAAATATAATTATACACATTTTGTTTTACCTTTTATCGCAGTTCGACAAGAATTTTAACTTGTTTGTTTATTTATGCTTACACGAACTGCCTCAGAGCACTCTTTATTTTATTTGATACAATTGACCAGATTTATGCATTTTCACACAGAGGATATAATTTTGTATATACCAAATATGTATATAACTGCACGTACTTCTGTCAGAATCTACTCTAAACTAGTATGTAGAAAACCTTTTCTGTCTTGGCGCAATAACGTGCGTACAGTCTAAGCTTTCAAAATCTTGATCGGCACCTTTTCTTCTAGATTAACATTCTGTAACTTCAGTTGATTTTGATTATGAAATTCAAAAATTCTTGAATACATTTTTGTTTAAAACTGAAGCTTTTAAAGAAAAATATAAGGAAATGGGCTGAAATTACTTCTCGTGAACCCCCAATCATGATCCAGACCGATTTTTTCAGTCGTTTTATGTCTCCTCCGTATAATAAAACATTTTAACACGCAAAAAATCTGTATGCATTGAGAGTAAAGTGTCAGTTTTATAGTACACCACGAAAAATTCATGTATTTCATCTCTTAAGCTCTATATGTTTTATGTAAATAAGTTAGTTGTACTGGAATTACGTACCAAATTGAGGCTAATTTAATATCCTTTGCTATGAACACAGGTTTTGCAAATATACGCCATTTTCATGATCTTGGGAAACAAACAATGTACCCCTCCCCTTGCAAAAAATTGCGAAAATGACCATTTTTAAGCTGTCAATTCCTTTAAGATATATAAATCTTGTCATTTGATCTAGTTTTCATGCCTAATTTATCAGTTGTGATACAATGTTGAAAAAAAAACACCATTGGAGTGCTTAAAATTTTGATTTTTGGTATAAATGTTTGAAAAATTGAAATACTTTCACAATTTTGACTTTCTATCTTTTGGAACGTATTAATATGAATATATATTTAAAGAATTGCCAATGCAATAATAATTTATGATATGTATACAACACATTGTGCGAAAAAAAAAGCTTTAGATTCAGACTTTCTAAGGGATCATAGATACCCCAACTACCACTCTCCCTCTTAAAATTAAGGAAAAAATTATTATTTATAAAATATTAAGGCTCTAAATGATCAAAATATATAATTTATTAGAAAGTATGCTTTTTAACATTTAAAGTGCCACATGAAGCTATTTTTAATTTTTTATATATTGAAATACATAAATTTAATATACTTTCCATCTCAGTACTTTTAAGTTAACGACCTGGTTGTGATATAATCACTCTAGCATCAGATTTCCGACAACTTCCGGAAATTACCAAAAACAATCAGTGACGTCACAAGCTGTACACTTATCCCCATGCTGTTTGTAAACAAAGTAGAGAATGGATGCCGAAATCAAGAATTAGAATGTAGTTAATTTTCAATATCTTTTGATTAATTCTCATTTAACGACGATGAAGAATAATATGGACGTTGGAGGATGAAAACAGTGACATTATGTTAATAAAATTGACATCCAACATCCGTGACGGAGTATGTTGTGATTTCTGTTTCTGTGCTTTGTGTCTGTTTAAAGTCTTTGTTTTGTGTCTGGCGCCATTGTTTTCTGTGTTCTCGTTTTGGCCATGTCTTTGGACTTCGATTTTTGTGGATTTCCCTCCTTTGTTCCTTCGATATTCTACTACCGTTGTTCCATCATCATTCAACACAAGGACGTACGACTGGCTTAGACCATTTGATTTTCAGGAGGCCCGGGATTTGTTAGAAAAATTTTTTGGCCCCGAAATTTGCCCTCCCCCAGAAAAAAAAAACAAAATCTCTGACAATCACCTGGATTAAAAAATTACCCTCACTTTTTCTATTAGGAAACTCCGAGGGAACAACAGATATCCCTACCATAGTTAGGGGGCGGCCTTTTGATATTCAGGGGGCTTGGGCGTTTTCGTTTATAAATAATCTTGGTGCCAGTGCAAATAGATATTATAATCCTATTTGAAATGTAAATGAATAATTTAATTTTGATTTGGAGAATAATATTGTTGCAAATGCAAATAAACAATTTGATGTTAAATTTGGTGAAAATAAATAATTTGTTCGACATTTTCATTAATATAAATAATTGTTCTAGGCAAAATCGTCCGAGACCTGCCGTCCCGGTAAATATCAAATGGTCGTCCGCATATTGAAAATCAAATTGCCTTACAATCCTATAGGACTGAGTACATTACTGAAAAAAACAATTGATTACATGGTACTTGTATATTAAATTCCAAATATCGATGTTTTTCAACATCATTAAAACGACCAAGCTGACTCATAATTCTAATTTAGGCCCGAATTTAGGATTGTGTATCTATTTCATAATCAGTTTTTCCATGATACCAATTAAGTACATCAAAATTGTAAAATTCGATCCTTCACTAAGCTAGGCTCTCCTTCTTCAGGGGTTGATCTGCCTTTTTAAGGTGTGTTAATAATTATTTTTTTATTTTCGAAAAGATCAACATGTCACCAAACATGAATACTTCGTTTTGCCCTCCGATTTAGCTTTTCATACGCACAAAGTCGATCCATTGTCTACACAATCAGACATTCTTCAGTGACCTCTTAAGTGGGAATATGCGCATATATATTCCATATGCATGTGTATTAGATAAATTTGCTGGGAATATGTGCATAGATATTCCTTTTGCATGTGTATTAGGAAAATAATTGCTGCCAGGCAGCGGGTCCCATGAACTCTTCCCATTGCTATCTCTTCTTGGAATTTTTTTTCAACAGTAACAATACCAATGAATACCAATAATTTTTATTGTAAAATTACAATTGACATGCAAACTGTAATAGAAAAACACAAACGAAAGACAAGAGAGAAACGTAAATAATGATAGGAAATCGGGATAGCCGGACTTGGTACCGGAACTAGCAAAAGCTAGCATAAAGTTAAACCGATTTGTGAGTACCCAAACATCCCCTTTCTCTATCTCGTTTCCCTGTAGTATCAAAAACATACGAACAAAAACCAAATGTCAAATGTCCTAGCGGCAAATATGGGCGAAAACCAATTTTTGCGATATCCAATAATCGAAGAAATCTCCAAGTAAAAAAGTAAAAAATAACTTAGATTCTAATTTTAGTAAATTTCCTGAAACTCTCGAAGACCTGTTATATTTTGGAATTCTACCTAGCAACCATACCTTTTTCAATTCCTTGCATAACGAATCATCGTTTTCAATAGAAAGACTGCAAAAATCTTCTGCTCTTGTTCTGGTAAATTTCCTGAAATCCTCAAAGATCAGTTTTTTTTTGGAAATTCAACCTCGAAACCATAGCTTTTTCAGTCAGTAACAGTGATTGTTTTCAATAGTAAGACTGTTTTACTAAAGTTTTTGTCTTTAACGTTTCAAAGTAAGTGAGAACCGAACCGTCAATGTAAAAGCGAACAATCCAAGGACAATGGCAACACCAGAAACAAAAAAGGCAGAAAAAACAGAGACACAACATGGGTACAGCACAGAAAAGAAAAATGAAGACACTCACACACAAAGATGAACAACACGGACCCAATATAAAACCATGGGTGAGATCAGGTGCACCGGTAGAGTCAGCATCTCCTGCTTCTTATAAGACACCCGCCGTGTTGAACATGTCAAATCCGGTAGTAAAGTCAAATTCGGTAGGGGAAACAACAATTAAGCTTTAAAGGGAAAGATCTGTTGTCATGTGGGAAACAGATATCCTATAGCGGTCCACAAGATGATGATGTCGACCGTTTGGTAAATGGTAAATGGTAAATGCATCTTTTTGACAGTCTGACTTGTCTTATACTTTATTACTTTTAATGCACCTCTCAGACCTGCGAATGAAGAAGGTCAGTTTCAATCATTAATGGATGTGAGCTAAGTTTTTAGACCTCTTTTTATTTAACAACGGCAGTAGAATACCGAAGGAACAAAGGGGTTAAATTTACAAAAATCGAAGTCCAAAGGCATGGCCATACCTTTTTCAACTTTATTTAAAATAGGTATCTCTGTATTTGCTTTCTTTTATTTGATCACAATACAAAAGGATTGTTATTAAATTTCAACTGGAATTTACTCTAGCTTTCTAGTATACAATCTTATTTAATTTCATAATTAAAAGAAGTTTTGAAGATACCCATCAAATACATGTTGGCTTAATCTATCTATAAAAGGATCGGGACTTGGTTGCACAAAAGTCAGTTAAGTTAATTGACATTTATATTTTAAGTATAATTTAATTTGGTTGAATTCGTTAAAGATTTAATTTCACTTAAAAGTTAAACATAATTAAACTGTAATTCGCGTTTGTGCAACCAAGTCCAGAGTGATAAAGATTAGGGATTGGCCAGAAATAAGGGGACGGCCATTTGATCCTCAGCTGGGCCTGGCAATTTTTTTCGAGTCAGAATATTTATTTTCAAAACTTTTCAGGTCACAAAATTTATTTTCAACCACTTCAGGGCCAGATAATTTATTTACTTTCAAGGAGATTAGGCCAAAATATTCATTTACATGTTTAATTTAAGGTTATCCAAACCCACTCTGGGGAAAAAAATGTTGATCTCTTTTCTTAATATAAACTATATCTTATATTTAGAAATCAAATTTAGCAGATTTACCAGATCTCACACCCATACAATAATATAAGTTAACAGCACTGTCAAATAGTGGGCATAGTGAAAGTGGTTCTCGTAATCGTGAATCCGGCCGACTTTATATTTTTTTCTAAACCCTGACATGACTTACCTAAACCTGATGAAATCCCAATTCTCGGTGCATTTATTTCCCTTAAACCCGGGCGTAATTGTAGAAATAAAGTGAATTCTTGAGCTTAAATTCTNCCCCCCCCCCCCCCCCCGAGTTGTATCGGTATTTCATTTGGATAATGTATATACATTTATATATTTTAAACAATGCCTTCAAGTCAAGTCTTAGTTGTGAGACATAGTTTGGATCCGCGAAATGTTCTAGAGGCTTTGTATTCCATGTATTTTATTCAATATTAGATGGCCTCATTGCTTTTATATAATACTTCCTTGTTATTATTCGATAAGTGTACAGCTTATGACGTCAGCGATCGATAATCTCCGAATGTAAACGAGTGGCTAAGAAGATGAACAGTAATAAGCACACCTGTATTAAAATATCGTTAACCACAAGGAATTATTTTTCAAACTTTAGAATTGTGCATTATTGATATAAATAAAATACTGGAGCGGCTAGGAGGCAAATTTTTAAAATTTAAATTACCCGAAAGCCCCATGGACTTTTATTGTCTTAAACCAAAGTTTAATGTTTGTTCTTTAAGAAAATGGCTGTCGTCGCTATCTGACATGGTCCCATTGTACTTTATTTAAGGGTCAAAGTTCATAGCCCTGAGAGCTGTATTTTTAGTTTGCCGGGGTATAACTTACTAATTTTTTTTACATACTTTTCAGATATTTGGCAAATAAGTGTATCACAAAAAAGTTGAATATTTGGTACCATTTGACTTACATATCACATTCACCTTTGACCTTGAGGTCAAATAATTGTTTTCAAGTAAAGGATTTTCCAATACACAAATAAATTGCACTAGAATTGTCGTATTTAAACCGAGTTTTGAATGTATTAAAGTGCGATCTGTGCTGCTATAGCTTTCATTGACTTTGGCCTAAATCAAGGTCAAGTAAGGCATTTTTTTTTTCTTATAATGAACAGAGCGGTACAAGGTTGACTAAGAAAAATGTATTTGACACAAGTTTTACTATTGTACAAGGTGTCTGCAACAATTATGACTCATGTTAATCATTGCAATTGAAATTGAAGATTTATATCAAAATTAAGTTTCCTCATAATAGTTTTGACGTAAGTATGTAAAGGGGGGGGGG
>MJUU01023978.1:13915-35779 GCA_002080025.1 Modiolus philippinarum
TAGTGCTTTATGCCAAGCAATGACAGTTTCCATTAAAGAATAAAACAGATGCAACGTATTAATGTAATTAAAGAAAAATCGGCCACAGGCAAAAGCCCATCAACTACATGCAAATGCTTGTCCAGGCAGGATCCAGACAATTTGAAAAGAGGGGTTCAAGTTCGAAGTTGAAAGATATTTCATCGAGCGGCACGAGGCTTGAAACATTTTGGTGTATATTTCTAAGTAAAACATCAAGATATTCATTTAAAATACATGATCATGGTGCAAACGGGGGGGGGGGGTAATCAACCCCGGGAACCTTCACTTGGATTCGCCAATGATGTCAATGTCGTAAACAAAACTAGAATTTTTATATAAAATATGCTTTCTCCCCAATTGTAACAAAACGTTCTAAACTCGACAAGCTTTGTAACAAGAAAGTACATTTTTAAAACAGAAAATGACGATAAAAGCAAACACACATAATTTACATAGGTTCTCAACTTTGAAGATGCGCACAAAAGCACAACAGGACGCAAAGGCATATCTTGTTGGATTTTTTTTGTCAACAATTTCCTACTAAATAACTTTTAGCGCAATATTTAGCAATTTACAATGTAATATTAGCTTTTTGGATGTTTTATGATTTCAGGAAATTTAAGTTTATGTGGTAATCAATGTAAGTTATGACATATATTTTGAGAAGTGAAGATGTTTTTATCTTTAGAACGCTTTGTCGTTTTCCAGTTTTTGCTTAGCATGGCAGAGCTGGACTCCGATTTGACACAACAAGTACATTTCCGCATTTTCATATCTAAACTATACGAACACACCCAATACTCAAACACACCCATTATTTAATTACATATTTTTATATAGGTGAGCAAATAAAAACATTATAAACATCTGTCACGTATTTTTAGAATGGTACTTATGTCAAAAATACACCAAACAAATAGAGATATTGTTGAAATATCATTCAAAACAGACTGCCTTGTAAGGGGTAAATTATAAAATTATGACCAAATCGGTACAACGCTGTTCAAATACGGGAAGACAATATTTGCAAAACACAACTTTTGATAAAAAATTTAACGTGCAGAAATAATGTATTCTTGAAACAAATACGCCAATAGTTACGTGAAACAATTGTCAAATCAGGTATGAGAGAAAATTAACAAATATGTAAAAGATTAAAAGGTAGGTGCTAAAAAACATCAATTTTAATGCTTAATTTTACCAAGTTTGTAAATGGTCGTACCAGGCTATGTTTGAACTTTTAAGGGTGTGTTGATGCATAATTAAGTACATTACTGCCTGTGTTTTGTTTCTTTTTTATTGAGTTTCAAGAAAAACTGGTGAATTCAATAAAATTTCGTTCAAAGCCGTCCCGTGTGTATATTGAAGAGCAGGGTAAGGTCAAAAGTCGCCAAAATTTACGTAATAGGGAGCACAATTTAACGCGACGACAGGCATTTTCTGAGAGTTGAAATGTTAATAAATGATATTAAGCAATACAATTCCATGGGGCTTTTGGGTAATTTAAACTCGTCAAATAAGCGACTTTTTACATATCCGCCGCTCTACTAAAAGCAGTAGTAAAATTTCAAAGATCATTAATTTTGAGTCATGTGGCACTTTAAAGCTTACTTAACTCTCATAAATTGCAAACATATTATCCCTCCCCTCCAAAAAAGAAAAAAAAAATTAAACTAAATAAAATAAAGAAAAATAAATAACAATTAATTTCATTTCATTCAGCTGGAAAAGCTTTAGCTTTGTATAAAGGTCCAATAACATAAAATTTCAAACACCAAAATACACAGAGACTCCCATATATCACAAATAAGATCATGCGCGTGGTTAATTGGCAGTTATACAACAATTCAACTTTGAATTTTGTAAAATGCCGAAATCCTGAAAATTCCCATTTTTCAAGAACATCACCCAAATATTCAATTTTACCCAAATTTTGGCGTTAAAACTGCATATTGCGATATATCTTTTTAAAGGAAGTAAAATATTGGTATGTTTTGTTCATAAACATATACAGACAGGCATATTTTGGGATTTTTAAGCATCATTAATGCAATGGTAACATTTTCGGTTTTCATAGTCACATTAAACACCCCTTGTTTTTCAAAACAATGTTTTAAAACAACTAATGTATCGCTTAGATCAATTAAATGGCATATCTGCAGACAAACCCTCAAGATTAACCACACATAACGATTTAAAAGTGAATTTTGGACAAATCTGAAATGATGGTAATTCAAATTTTTTCATCAATTTTGTAGAAAATATTGAGTTTAAGCTAACAAATGGGACTTAAAATCACATATTATGATATAATTCATGCAATAGTGTAATATGCAATTCAGAGTTTGGTTTTGGTCATTTTTATGCGAATATGGACAAGAAATTGACTATTTTGGGGAAGATTTGTTTGGGCAGGGTTAAGATTTTCGGCATTTAGAGTCAAATTAAACACTTATTGTTTTTCTTAACAATGTTTTAAGACAACTTATATATCGTTACGAACAATTAGCTGGTACATCTCCATATTTGCCATATAAACCGGGTAACAGTTAACTTTGGCCAAATCTGAATTGTTGCAAATTCCCATTTTTCATCAATTTCGGGCACAACGTTAAGTCAAAAAATGGCTAGTAAAATACTAAATTAAGATGTAATTCATGCATCATTGTCATATTCAAACAATTTTTCGTGGTTTAGTTAATTTCATGCGAACAAAGGCTAAAAATAGACAATTTTAGGGAAAATTTGTTGATGCAGGGGTAAGATTTTGGGTATTCAGATTCACATTAAACACTCCTTGTTTTTCTAAACAATATGAAGAAGAAAGGAAGAAGGGTAAATGTCAAGGAGACAACATCCCATATCCAGGTTAAAACGACCCAAAACAAAGCATCTAGGGGTCACCGTACGGTCTTCAACACAGTGAGGAACCTCACACCATATAGCAAGCCCTAAATGGCCCCAATTAGGGTAAAAAAGTGAATAAATCAATGGAAACAAACCACATCCAATAACCCAAATATCAAGAAACTAAAATTTTATAAGAAGACACGGACAAGCCAATCACCAACACATTCTTGACTGGGACAGGCGCAATAATTGCGGTGGGTTAAACTCGTTTTCTTGGATCCAAACCCTCCCTTTATGTGTGGTGAATGGCTGAAAAATAAATACACAGAAAGACTCACAGTAAAAATTAAACTAGAAAAAAGTCCAACTTATCAAGACGAGTACCCTTACAATGATGTGCATAAAACATGAAGAAAATGCATACAGGTACTGTCCGGACAAATGCTCGCAGTTACTGAAAGCTAGCTAAGGACATAATTTCTGTTGACTATAATATCAAGCCTTCTTACATATGAAACTTCAATTGAAATACTTCTAAATAATTATGAAAGAAGAATATGATATTGTGCAATGTCAAATACTGCCAATATGAAAAATTGTTTAAATTTAGTTATGGTGTTAAGCATTTAGGAGATGATCAATATTTTTGCAAACAAAAACCAGAAGTAAGGATTTAACAACAATGCTGTATTAATATCCTTTATGAATAAGTTTGTTCAACGGATTAATAAGTTTTGAAGGACAATTTTTGAATTTATGCGCTTTGTAAATGATATTACCATACACGTTTGGATGTGAAATGCCCTGATGTATAAGAGCCCTGCATGTAGAACCAAATTTTCGTAATAAGTCAATGTATCTTTAATAAAATTTAGAGAATGTTTTATCAGTTTATGATATCTAAACCCTTGATGCAGAAGTTTTTCAGTGAGACAAAGATTTCGGTCGTTGAAGTCAGAAACATCACTACATACTCGTGCATATCGACCAAGCTGTGAAATGTAGACCCCGTAAGAAGGGGCTAACGGAACATTGCAAGGTTTTAAGACAACTTATGTATCCCTTAAAACTGCAGATATATCCTCCAATGATGACATTTATATCAATTTAACAGTGATCTTTTGACTAATCTGAAATGTTGAAAATTCCAATTTTCATCAGTTTTTGGGCAAAATCTTTATGTCGACAAATGGATGTATCATGATTCATGCAACATTGTCATATTCAACACACATTTTACGTGTTCTGTTTATTTTTTTTTCGAACATAGACAAAAAATGGACAATTTTAGGGAAAATTTGTTGTTGTAGGAGGAAGATATTCGGTATTCAGAGTCACATTTAACACTCCTTGTTTTTCTAAGCACTGTTTTCAGACAACTTATATATCGCTTAGATCAATTTAATGATATATCTGCAGCTAACTCCAGATTTTACATATACAACGAATCAACTGTGAACTTTGGACAAATCTGGAAAGTTGAAAATTTTCATTTTTCATCAATTTCGAGAAAAATATTAAGTTAAATTCAACAAGTGGCTGCTTATATACTAAATCATGATGTAATTTATGAAACATTGTCATTTACAACACACATTTTGCGTGTTCTGGTTATTTTCATGCGAACATAGGCAAAATATTGACAATTTTGGAGTACATTTGTTTGGGAAGGGGTAAGTTTTATGGATTTTTGGAAGGTCATAATACTTCAAAACTGCATTGCTATAATTTTTTCTAGTTGTAAAGAAGACATTATGTACTTCAATTTTATACCCACTTTTCATGCATTTGAACTCCTCATAGATAAGATGAGACAATTAGCACATAACTGTGTCGAAAACAAAAATATTCAAATACCTGTTTTATTAGTGATAGTTTGGTAAGTCAACTATATTACCATCATGTTTAATTTAATTTATAAGAAAGGATAGTTTGGTAATCCAAAGCATATTAACATCATGTTAATATATTTAATTTTTAAGAAAGGACTAAACAATTGTAAGAATTATGAAATGAAAAACACACTGGGTTCTATATACCATTGAACTTGCACAATTTCTGGAAAAATCTTAAAATTTAAGTCAGTATCTTGAAGGGTAAGGGTGATGTTTTTCAATGTTTACATCTTATTGGGTATATAAATGGATATTTTTGTGAAATACTTGTAAAGTGTATACCATAGGTTTCACAACTAAGAGGTTCCAATCAACAATTCAGAGCAATTCAAAGAAATTGTGTTTTGTTAAAAACGAAATGTTCCCAAATTGGGTGGGTCTAAAATAGGGACCTGTTCCAACATTGCGTGCAGGTTGTACTCATGTTTACATGTTTTATTTTTTGAAGAGGGGATGTTAGCGGACTTAAATGTGGGTGCGGTTCATAAGTGTGGGGAATGCACAGGGGTTATTCAAACCCATGGACTATATCTCTATGGAATTGGACCTGTTAACCATAACTCGTGACTATAAACATAAAACTATATAATTAATTGAAAGTTATAGGTCGGAAGGTTGATGTCTTAATTTGTGCAATTTTATCGTTTATTTATTTTATTTCATTTCTTCAAAGTTGAGTCAAGTTAGCACGCTTAATATGGAAGTTTTAGTAATTTTCACTGACTTTCCCTTCGATATTCCAACACTCGTTAAATACGCATCACTGTGTTTTTGCTGAGAAGAATCCATATCTTTGTAAATTCAGCCTTTAACTCCCAAGTTTACTAAACAAGACAACAACAAATGTCCTATCCGGATGTATCGCTGACTTCATTCAAGATGGGTAAAGTTCGGTACGGATTTTCCAATGTTTTGATCCGAGATGCCAGATGTAATTCATCGGAAATGGGCCTTGTGTGCAACAATGAAATTCAAAATGCTGTTTTGTGTGTTACTCAAATTCTTATGTTCAAATTTCTTGGTGGAATCATGAATTCGGTAATATCAAATGCTAAAACTGTTTTTTTTTTTAAAGTTTTCTGTCTGTATAAATTGATTTGCATGATTTTCCTTAGAAAGTAGATTTCCTACAATTTGTTTGCTGTCTTTAGACTTCTTAATGCATAGATACATGTTGCAATTTCCTTAAACAAACTTTTGCGTTATTCTAGTCAATGACTGTATAAAGATTTGAATGTATGTGTGACAGTGTGTGTTTGTTTATGTGTGTTTTTAAAGTAATCATGATTTTTTAATTTGTAGATTATAAGAAACATCGAATGTTCAATTGGTAAGTATTTTTATAGTTAATACCACCGTTGCCACTGTGTGTTGGCCTTGTTTGTTTACATTATAATTTACGTGTTTATTTGATTGAATTATATCTTACAGTCATTAAAAAATTATTAGGACAACGAAACACGTTTTTAGTTTACTATAGCTGTGCTACAAGTACATGATACATATTATATTTTTGCAGAAGAAATAATTTGGTTTTTGATCCCTATTATTTTTATACATGTTTTGGTAAAGGATTTCAGAATGATTTGCACGGAGTTGTCGAAATGGTCATAGGCAGAAATAAAAAATTACAGTAACTTTGGTATTTTATTATTTATTACCACTAAGCCGATGTCTCTGCTGTTGGATTGTATGTCCCAAATAGTACTCACCAACCCAGTAGCCAGTACTTTCATGCTGACCCGAAAACCGATTTTACTAGGAAACATGCAATGTTTAAATTTAAGAAAATATTGTTTAAAATTAAGGATTATCTACCTCTTGAATAAGTTTGCCTTTGGCACATCCTTGCTTTAAAATTAGATCATATCGATTGTTTGTTTTTTCAGCTTAACACATGCTCTGGTTGATTGATTGATTTCCATATCTTTTGATTTGATCTGCACTTAAGAGACAAAAGTTGTCGAAATGGACATATGCAGAAATATAAGCTTACAGTAGCGTCGGTATTTTATAATCTATTACCACTTGGTCGATATGGCTGGTGGACTATATGTCCCCGAGGCATTTCACCAACAAAGAAGTCATTACTTCGGTGCTGACCCGAAAACCGGTTATAATCGAAATCAAGTAATATCTAACGTTTTCAAAAATGTTAAAACTGAAGATATTCCTTATGCAAGTTCTGTTCTTTATTTGTTATTACTTTATATCTATATCATATTGGTTATTTTTTTTACTATCAGCCTCTACATATGTCACTAGAAATACCCCCGCTCTCAACTTCAGTTTAATAGTGGCCTGCACAGGTTTGAAATTGCTTCTTATAATATAGCACAAAATGACTGAAAATTTACTAAGTCGTAAAGCAGGAAGTAGAGAACCAAAAGATCTGAAAATGCATCCAACAATATGGCATACGTAAATTCTGACAAAATTTTAAGGTAGCATCATTTACCATTACAGAGAAAAGCTTTACGAAAGTTGTGACGGTCGTACAGAATGACTTGATTAACTCCGTAAACAGGAAGTAGCATCCCGACAGGTCTGAAAATGCCTCCCACAATATGGCATGACTACTCAAAGCTTCTGACAAAATTTCAAGTTTGCATCATTTACCATTGCAGAGAAAAGCTTTACAAAAGTTGTGACGGGCAGACAGTATAACGAAAAATTGACTAACTCGGTAAACAGGAAGTAGAATCTCGACAGGTCTGAAAATGCATCCAACAATATGGCATGACCACACAAAGCTTCTGACAAAATTTTAAGTTTGTATCATTCACCATTGCAGAGAAAAGCTTTACGAAAGTTGTTACGGACGGAATGAAGGAATTACGGAATGACGGAATGACGGACACAGGTAAAACAATATACCCCCTTCTCCTCCGGAGCGGGGGCATAACAAGTAACAGTAACTTTGACATTTTCTTTTTACACCATTGTCTATAGATTTGTATTGAAAATTGTGGATGACACTTACCTAGAAGTGCTTTCTATCACAATGAAAATCAATAGTAGTAACGTCGTTACTTACTTGATTATGATGATTTAGTGAAATGTTTTTTTACCCTTACATTTCTACGCATTGCCTTTCTTGGGTGCCTGATGCTACTTAACATTTATGATATTAGCCTTTTATGAAGAGTTTGATCTATCACTATGCTGTTTTTTTAAACCTTAAAAAATTAGTCTTTTTCTGTCAGTCCTTGCCAAAATGAACTAAGGTGCCATCATGATGCGCTGTGCGTGCCCATTTTTGATATTCTATTACGAGTATTTATTCCTTTTGCACTTTTTGAAAGTATTCTATGTTTGTATAAAAAACAAAAGATGTGTTATATGATAATTTCACCATGCCATATTGTGCAAAAGATTTCTACACAAGACACTTTCATTAAATATATTCATCTTTGTTTCGATTAACATTTGCACAAGAGAGTATATACACAATGTTATTTTATTTCTCCATTCCAATTATAAAGTCAAGAAAAACACATAACAGACTAGAAACATACATAGACAACGATAGGAACTCGGGATTCCCGGACTTGGTACTAATAATAACGGATACCAATAATATAAATTAAGACCAATTATCTGTTATCAGCAAAATAATTTTGCACTACCTGTCACAGTTTAGTTTGATTTTTGCTTTTTTAGATGACATTTACCATAAATAATTAAACAAATCATAAGTTTTTGAAAACTGTTGCAAAAGTGACCAATACTGCAGCTTTTGGTCCATATTTCAAACCAGAAATTCTGCTGTTTCACACCTTTATTAATGCAAACACAATTAAGAGATTTTTAATTTATGTTTTTTTAATTGCTTAATTTAAAGCCTTTTCTGCCTGTTTCAAAAGAGTTTCAAAAGTTAACATCGATACCAAGTCAGAACGAGGTTACTTAAAACCTAAAAATTGGCTATTCTTTTTTTTTGCAAAAATTGCTCGAAATTCACTCATTTTGTCACTTTTTGGCCAATTTATAGACTGAATTATTATAAAAAGCCAGCACAAGGCACACTTACCATTGAGACATACACCAAAGCTTCATTACTCAATGTATATAAAATTATCAGTGAACCAATTCACTGTGAATTGGAAAATCAATGTTAAAGTTTGTTACATGATAATAATCAAACACAAGGGTTTAATAACTCTTTCCGAATTTGCCATTAAGACTTCAAATGAAATAAACAAAGAGTAAAATTGAAAATTTCTGTATTTTCCTTGAAAAATTAAGGTATGAAATGGCGTATTTGTGGTCTCAGTGATGGTCCAAATGACACCATAGGCTACCATGGCAACGGATGTAAATGATAATGAACAAGTGTTATTTTTTATTAATTGACCAATGTCTATCTATAAAATCTGTGATAGGCCATGCCGCACCTAAAAATAGTATTTTTAGTCTTCCCAGAGAACTTCTCTTAAAAGCTGTGACACTTAAAATTTTTCTTTTTGATTTTTCTGTATTAAAACAAACAAAAAACTGACAGCAGTTGTATGAGCACTTTGATAGTTTATTTTATTTTTGTTGACGTTCCCGCATGCAAGAGTGCAAAGCATGGATGTGGTATTTCTCGATGTCTAGCAATAAATTCCTCTCAAAACCGGTCCTAGGGTCCGCCTTGAACTTACTATGAGAGCTCATTGTTGAAGGCTTCATGGTGACTTCAAGAAGAAAAACATCAATAAAAGCGTTGTTTCATAACTTGGTTTTACCATATATTTATAGAGACTTTGTCTCATGGGCATAATTCCATAGCCTTCCATTGTTTATTTATGTTTATGCTACCTTTTTTAAGACTTATCAAGAGAAGAGTTATCAAGAATGCCTAGCAATCATGTTTTAGAGGTGATATCACACAAGATTGGAAATGCCACATTTCAACTTGGAATTGAGCTAGGGTTGGACATAGTTACCCTCCAAAATATAGAATACGTAAATAAAGAACTCCCAGATCAAACAAGACAGGTCATTAAAGAGTGGAAATCACAGATTCGTAAAAAAACAGTGAGATATCCAATTGAGGCCCTTGCAAAAGCTTTGCAACGTGTTGGAAAAAGAAATGTTATTGAATATCTTGAAAAAGATTTGAAGAATCGTTAATGGAATCAGTGTTTTTATAAGGTACAACAGCGGAAGACAATTTTTGAATTCTACTTAACTTTGAAAGAATTGGTGCATGCAGTATGATTATTTGACATATACCTCTTATGTGTGTAGAGTGATAGACATTTTATTTCTGATACGGAGTATTTTATCGACATTTTATGGAACATTATTGGTGATAATATACAATTTGTAAGAAACAAAACTTCTATATTTTTTTCTATTTGTATTAATAAGCTTAACCATCATACAAAACAAGTTTTCAAAAATAAAGAAAAACTTTTCCAGAAATCAGAACACTGAATAGTGAGATTTAAAAGCATGATTGGTACATTACCACTTGTATTGTAGATGGAGATAGAGATTGTAGTACATTCAGACGTGTTGAAATACAAAGCAGTATGGTTAAAATCTTTTGCCGGTATTGTTTCGTATCTGGGCAATAGAAAATATGGAAAGTTAAACCTCCATGAGATAAAAGTAAAATTACGCAAATTGCCGAAGAAAAACCTTACTCGCAACATTATACAAACCAATTGACACCACCTGTTTAATTGGAAATATAACAGAAAGGGCGAAGGTGAAGCTTACCGAAGCAAACTCACAGCATAACAAAATTGTCGTTTTTCTAGCAGTCCTTATAAGTTGTTAAAATTTGAAAAACAACTTTCGCCTAAAATATATTATCATCTTTAGAATATCTAAATTTGTCTGATATAATTGCTCATTGCCTATGTCCTTAACAGTCTACTTGTCCCTATTGAATAGCCAATTAAGCAATTTCAGTAATCAAAAGGTATGATAAAATTGTCCAACAGCAATAGGTCCGAGCAATATGTATTGTAAAAATTATTGGGGACTTGCTATTGTCAACTCATCTAAACAATGATGGACCTTTTGAATAGTCCAACAAATCTGTCATGGCATGAGGAGGTTTTACCTTAAAAACGTATTACCTCATAAAATGTACAAATCTTCTCCGTCATAAGATTTCAATGTAAGAATTTCAAAATCCTTTATATAAAACATAAAGCAATATTTATTATTTAAAGATGTAACTTTTAAATAATTTCATAGAGTACCTTATTCATAAAACTGTGAGATAGATGTTAATTTGAAATTGAAAAAAAATGTTAACCTGTCGACGGCAACATTTTGTGTATTACATGTAACTGCAATTTGTCCGAATTATGCTGATAAATGAAATAAACATTTTATTTTTTTTCCTCAACCGTTATACCCTTTTCATATATTATATTAGAAATTTAGATCATTCTAATCCTAAAATGCAAATAATGATATGTAAGTTGTTTAAATTTTTCAAAGTTTGCAACTGTGCGAAGAAAATTTAAAGTTGCCCTCTGAAAAATTGTATGGTAGACCACATTTAAAAGTAAAAGTAAAAATACACCGAAAAGAAAATTCAAAATAAACTAAAAATATCGAAAAGGAACAGAAAATCCGAGGTCTCGACCAGTACGGCCTTCTTAGGGGCAACTAGACAGAAAATCAAAAAAAAAAAAAAATACAGTTATAAATATCAGAGAAAAATACAACTACCAAACTGATGAACAAAGCGATCTCTGTGACAACATCCTTTTTGTCAATTTATTTTTTTTCTTTAGTTATGATAGCATATTTTATGAATTTATATTGCACATTTTCACTTCATTCATTTTGTTTTATTCGCTTTACCTTATTATTATTATGCCCCCATTTGTGTTTTTTTTTTTGTCCTGAATGGCTGTCCTCTGTCCGTTTATCCGTCGCTCACAGAATTTGTGGGTTCCACTTTTCATAATTACAACTAATCCCTACAGGAATGCTTTACGCAAAACTTAGTTGTGAATAATGTAATGTCAGAATCTTTTTGTGTTGGTTAAAAACACATTTCAAGTTGTAATGATTATAGCTACATATCATTATCGTATATTCTATATTGTCTCATTATTATACAACTGCGAAAAATTTGAGGTCGTATAATGTTATGGCACTGTCGTCGTCGTTGGCGTCGTCGTCGTCGTTGACGTCGTCGTCTGTAGACACTTTTGTTTTGTTTTTTTGTCAATAACTTAAATGACTTAAGTTGTTATGAAATTTTCAACACAATGTTTCTGAGCACAAAGGGAAGGCTTGGTTTGGTTTTGGAAATAAGGACCCTTCCTGTTATTAAAGAAGGGGGCCAAAAAAGGGAAAATTGGGTTATCAGATTTTGATTGGGTTTCTTTCGGTATGCTTTTGAGGAAATTTCCAATCAGTGATATGTCTACGGATTTCACCTTACATGTACCGTTCATGAGATAAATGGGCCCGAAAGGGACAAACCTCAAAAAATTTTACTTTTTTATTTCTAGTCCAATTTTGATGCAATGTTTTTTCATGGGATTCCTTACATAGCGCTAAACTATTAGATTTTAGATTACTTGTTTCGTTTTGGAGCTTTAAAGGGCCACACGGCGAATATTGCAAATGTGCAGATTACTTAATTTTTTTTTATTTTTGATCGGATTTCGATGGGATTTTTTTCTTTAGATTCCTCTTGTTGTAAGCTTTCAGTCGTATGTCAACGGATTTTTCCTAGCTCTTACGATTTCCGAGCTATAAGGAGTCAAAGGGGTCAAAATCGCAATTTTTCGAAATATGTAAAATTTTAATTTTTCATCGGATTTCAATGAATTTTTTCTTTGAATACCTCTTGTTGTAAACTTTGTGTCCATCTAGTTACTGTGTCAAGCTCATAAGTATGTTCACATTCCCTTCAAATAACACTTGTTCAAATTTCAGTGATCGGCATGCTGCGGTCGTATCATGCTGCGCTTGGCGTAGCCCTTTATTACGATCTAATATATGTTATGCTTAATATGTTGTGGTTTTTTTTTTTGTTTTTTTAGATATAGATAAAAACCAACTCATTGATATTTTTATGTTCTTGCAGTGTTTAATTTTTGTAAATAAATCAAAATTAAAGTAATTACAAATTTTTTAATTTGTTAATCAAATTTAATGTAGCATTATGTCATATACTAATTTCACTTCAACAGACAGTTTTAACTATAATCACTGCGTAATCGATTGAAAATATTTTGATACTGAGGATTCTGCAAGACATTTCATTTTTCTTCAGTGGAATGCAATTAAATAGAGTGAACCAGTAGATAGTAATGCCAGATATTGTATGATGTTTATTGATGGCTACAACTAATGTATCACTTAAAAAAACACACACTCATAAAAAAGACAGAAGAATTTGCTAAAACAGAAAGGATATGAATATATTATTGTCTTATTTGAGTATATTTCATAATATCATAGAACATAGACTGTTTTTTGGTTAATAACAAGTTTGAAATGAACACACATTCAAAAGGGAAAATAGCTCTTTTATGAGTTTGTTGATCGTATTCCTGCATCCATAGTGTAAAAGATACATTGATGTAGATGTGCTCGAAATCTAGCAATGAATTCCACACGACCCATGCCCTGTGGTTGCTTAAATGTTGTAATCGTCTTCTACTAGTCTTTTTGTCGTGCAATGGATGAAAGCGATTGTAGGAATACTTTGCCAGTTAAATTTATGTTTGTTGACGATCCCACATCTATGATTCAAAGGAAAAAAGACATGGATGTAGCATTGCGCAGCAATTAGCAGTGAATTCCGCTCAAACCGGTGCTAGGGGCCGTCTTAAACTTGCTATGAGGTATGAGTAATGCTCATTGTTGAAGGCCTCATGGTGACTTCAAGATGAAGAACAAAAAAAAAAGCGTTGTTCCATTGCTTGGTTTTACCATGCATTTAAAGGGATTTTGTCGTATTTGCATTTACTCTATATCCCTTCATTGTTAATTTAACACAAATATTACGTGCACGCATAGACAGTACAGGGTCACTTTTATAGTGCACCATTCAAAATTCTTGTATTTTCGTTTTAGCCTAAATTTCATCTATTAAGCCCCATTTTTTCTGTATATAAGTTAGATGTACTGAAATTTAGTATCAAATCAAAGCAAATTGAATATTCTTTACAACGGACACAACTTGGGCTACTTGACACCATTTTTATAATCTGGGAATACAAAACTGTACCCCTCCCTACAAAAAATTGAGAAAATGTTTTTTAGCTGTTAGCTCCTTTCACAAAATAAATCATTTGATCTAGTTTTTATGTCTAATTTATCTGTTGTCATATATTGTTGGAAAATAAAATAATCAAAGTTAACCAAATTTTGAATTTGGTGTAAAATTTTAGAAAAATTGGAATATTCTGAATTTTGAATATTTTAACAATTTCAACTTTCTTACTTTTGGATCGTACAAATTTAGATATATATCTAATAATTGCCAATGTAATAATGATTCATGACATCTAGAAATTGTGTGAAACAACTTAATTTCAGACTTATTGTTGATTCACAAATGACAAAATTAGTATGCTTCCTGCTTCAAATTAGGGTAAATTTAAAATGCGCAGGCTCTAAATGATAAAAAGATAATGTGTAATGCAGTTCTTGTTAGTATTATGCTATACCTGGTATGCAGAAGGCCATTTAAGTAGATATTAACTTATTAAGAGGTATCTCTGGCCTTTCTGCTCGAAATTATATGCAAAAAGGGATCTTTCCGTTTTTCAGAATTTTTTCTGTTTTGACTTATAGATGTGTATACTTCTTGAATTTGATATATTACTTGTAAAAGTTGATAAAACATCGTTTCTTTATATTAAAGCTATTACAAATTATACTTTTGACATTTTTAGACTAACTATACTCTCACAAATATAATACCCCTTCACTCTCATAAATTGCAAACATATTACCCCTTCCCACAAATATTCAACACAATAAATTTCATTTTATTCAGCGTGAAAAGCTTAAACATTGTATAAAGGTCCAATGACATATCATTTCAAACACAAAAAGAAAATGCAAAAATATTCAATTTTACCCATATTTTGGCGGCAAAATTGCATATTACGATAGATCAAGTGCATTTTTTGGAAAGAAAGTAAACTATTAGTATGTATTGTTCAAATATATGTAAAGACAGACATATTTTGGGATTTTTAAGTTTAATGTTATTAGGATAGGGGTAGAATTTTCTTTATTTAAAGTCAAATTGAACACTCCTTGTCTTTTTAAACAGGATTTTCAGATAACTTTTGTATCGGTTAGAACAATAAATTGGCATATCTGCAGATAAATCCTCGAGATTTGTCACATATAACGATTTAAAAGTAAATTTTTGACAAAACTGAAATGCTAAAAATTACCATTTTTCATCAATTTTGGACGAAATATTTATTGTAAGCTGACAAGTGGGTCTTAAAATACCTAATAATGATAATATTCCTGCAAAATTGTTATATGCAATGCAGATTTTGCGTGTTTTGGGTATTTTATTTCTATCATAGACAAAAAATTGACAACTTTCGAGAAAATTTGACGGGTCAGGGGTAAAGTTTCGGTATTAAGAGTCATGTTAAGCACTCTTTTGTTTTTTAAGCAATGTTTTAAGGCAACTAATGCATCGCTTAGAACAATTTTACGGCATATCTGCAAATATATCATCCAGATTGATCATATATCACGATTAAACAGTGAATTTTAGACAAATCCATAATGTTGCTTAAACCAATTTTTCATCAATTTTGGGCAAAATATTGAGTTAAAGTAAACAAATTGCTGCCAAAATACGAAATCATGATATAATTTATGCAACATTAACATATACAACACATATTTTGGTCTTACTGGTAATTTTTATGTGAACAAAGACAAAAAATTGACAATTTTAGAGGAAATATCTTGGGGTAGCGGTATGTTTTATGGATATAGGAAGTTTAAATTGCTTCGAAATTGCAATAATTTTTACTACTTGTAAAGAAGATATTATGTGCTTTAATTTTTTACCAATTTTTCATGAATTTGAACTACTCATAGACAACATGAAGCAAACATGGGACAACACTGTGTGGAAAACGAAAATATCCATAGATCTGTTTTATTGGTCTATTCAAAAGTGATAGTTTGGTCATTCAAAACAACATCATGATAACATGTTTAATTTTAAGAAAGGACATAAAAAGACAAAAAACAATTGCAAGAATTATGAAATGAAGAACACACTGGGTTCTATAGACCATTGAACTTACACAATTTCGAGAAAAATCTTAAAATTTATGTCAATATTTTGGAGGGGTAGGGGTAAGGTTTTCAACTTTTATAACGTATTTGGTATAGAAATGGTACTTATGTTGTATATTTGTAAAGCTTATACCCTAGGCTATCAGTTTATACCTCTTTCACATACCAATCAACAATTAAAAGCAAATGAAATAAAAACCTTAAAATTTTTCGGAAACGATATTTTCTCAAATTTCGTTGGGTGGGTCTTAAAAAGGGCATGATTCCTATATTGCATGCAAGTTATGCTCATGTTAACATGTTTTATTTTGAAGAAGGGATGTAAGCGTCGGGGTTCATAAGTGAGGGTAGTGCAGGGCGGGGGCGGTATTCTAGCCAATGGACTATATACTACCGAAATAAAAAAACATAATACTGTGGCAGACTGCACTATATTCTTTGTGTAACTTCAATGGTACATGTGATCACGCGGATAGTCACTACTCACTTGTCGATCTGACCAAAACTCCGCCTCCCACACGTATTAACTGATGATGATTGACGTATAAATCAATAGTCTTCACAACAGTACTGCTTACTATTACAATAGTGCAGTCAACGTTTTTCCTTTTAAAAACTGCGATAATAAAACCGTTTAACTATAAATGAACATTCTTTTAGGAGGTATATTAATAATAATTATTTGGATATCTTCAATTTTCAAAGGAATATTGAAGTCCAGACTTATAGGTATATGGGATATTGGGACACCCCTTATAAAACCCCCGTAATGGTAGATCTTGTCATTATTTTTATCCAATTACAATGTTTTAACGCCTCTAACATAACAGGAAATATGTAATCAGAAAGCAGATTACCCCCATGTTAAACTTAAGTAACAGTAGCCATGTTGTTATGTCTTGCACTGCCCCGACACAAATTTAAAGCTATATAAGTGCAATATAGGCCTATTGGTAAAGCAGCTTTCTTCCTTTGCTTGTTTTTTACCGTGTATTTGTAGAGACTTTGACTCATGTGCATTTATTCCATATCCTTTATTCACCATTAATAATGTTTACCGCGAGCTGACGACAGAACGACGGACGTAAAGTGCTGGCATACGCTAATAAAGCCTTTTAGGCCAGATGAGCTAAAAAGACAAAATTCATACTGAATATCACATTTTACTAAAGTAATCAAATGTGCTTTAGATCATACTAGTAACAGTCAATGTCATTTTGAAATATTTGAATATTGTCCTGTGTACTTTATTACGCAAATGGAACTGATCTTAGTTCATGAAAGTCGACAGTTCTTTTGAGTAGGTACAAATGTTCCACCTTACAACAGTTCTTAAGAGAACTATTTTGTAAATATTCAGAACAAACAATTTCTATGGACAAAAAATGGCAAATATTGGCAAAAATTAGAATGTAACCATTTTTTCAATGGAGTATAATGGATGAAAAAACAAAAAGCGTATCTTCTAAGACGACAATATGTGCTGATATGTACACGGCTGATATGTAGTTAAGGTGCAAGGATAATATGTGCCGTAAATGTTCAACACATATTGTCGCCGACGACAATATGATTGTGCTACGGAAGCCCATATAGGACCTATCAAAAATATTTTTGAATTCGTTATAACGAATTCTGGAATTTGTTATAACAAATTTAATTCGTTATAACAAATTTTTGAATTCGTTATAACAGATTTTGGAATTTGTTATAACGAATTTAATTCGTTATAACAAATTCAAGAATTCGTTATAACAAATTCGAGAATACGTTATAACGAATTGTAGAATTCGTTATATCAAATTCTGAAGAAAATTGTTTTAACGAATTTTTGAAATTGTGAGAACAGATTGAAAAAACTGAAATCACAAATTTTTGAAATCGTTATAACAAATTTTGAAATCTGTGATATCAAATTGTAAAATCTGTTATTACGAATTCATAAAGTTGTAATCTATGGCAAGCAAAAGTCCCAAAAAATTGAGAAAACTGGTGTCTCATCGAGATATGGAGTTTCTCTCTGTCGAAATACCCATCATTTCTGGTCATTCCTTCTTGTACAAAAAATGTAAGAGATCATGAAAATGACAAGTGCAGAATTTAAGAGTAAAAATGCGTAGAACTGCAAAGAATCAAAGAGAATCTCTTGGCAAGTTGGATATAGTATTACGAAATTCTGCCAAGTTTTTGCCGAAAATCTCCCATGCAGTCTAATACAAAGGTTTCTCAGTAGAGAATGGCTAAGAATCTTTCAGTAGTCGAGTACTTAGGAAAAGCTTTATGGTGAATTGCAGACAATCTCATGCAGTTAACTATTAAAGAAAAACTTTGTGTAGATTGTGGAAAATCTTTCAGTAGTCTAATATTTAGGGAAAAGTTTGATAAAATTGCGGAGATTCTGTCAATAGTCTTCTACTAAGGAAGTAGTTTGCGGACAATTGCGCAGAATCTTTCAGTAGTCTAATACTTAAGAAAAAAGTCTGCAGAGAATTGCGGAGAATCTTTAAGTAGTCTAATACTTAGGAAAAATTGGCGGAGAATTGTGGACAATCTTACTGTAGTCTATGCTTAGGAAAGTTTGCGGAGAATTGCGAAGAATCTTTTAGTAGTCTTATAGTTAGGAAAAAGTTTGCGGAGAATTGTGGAGATTCTTTTAGTAGTCTTCTAAATAGGAAAAAGTTTGCGAAGAATTGCGGAAGTTCTTTCAGTCTTCTACTACTTGAGAAAAAGTTTTCGGAGAATTCTATGCAGTCTTAAAGTAAGTGGGAACCGAACCGTCAATTCAAAACAAATAATCCAAGACAATGGCAAAATCGGAAACAACAAAGAGACAGAGACACAACATGAGTTCGGCACAGAAAAGAAAAATGAAGACACACACACAAAGATGAACAACACGGACCCAATAAAAAACATGGGTTAGATCAGGTGCATCGGAAGAGTAAGCATCTCCTGCCTCTTAAAAGACACCCGCCGTGTTGAACATGTCATTTCCGGTAGTAAGGTGAAATCCCGTAGAAGAAATAACATATAAGCTTTTAAGGGGAAAGATCTGTTGTCATCTGGGAAACAGATATTTAATAGCGGTCCACAAGATGGTAATGTCGACCGTAAAACTTCTGGATGGATGACTTCAAGTTTTGGGTAACATACCCTTGTTTACGTAGTCTATTTTTGAGCAACCGGGCTCTATCAAGATAGTCACTGTGTCGACCTCAAGCACTTGAATAGCGAATGAGCTGGGAGATGTAAACTCCGTATGCAGGCGCTGTTGGGATGATGCTAAAAAGAAAAGGGGAGTTGACTATTGGAAAAAGGAATGGAAGTCAAGGAATGACGCCAATATGGAAGTGTCTGTAGTATCCTAAATTTCGAGCTCTTTTGGATAGATCAGATGAAGAAAATCACCTAAGCGAGGGCTGTTATTGACAAAATATCATCAACATAACGGAAGCTGAAATTAAATGATTGGGCCAGTTTTTATCTTTATTTCAAAGAAGCCCTTAGATGAATACAGCCTCATAGGAGTGGAGAAACAGATTGGCTAGGAGAGGTGCACAGTTTGTGCCGACAGGAACTCAAATAGTCTGATGAAAAAAAAATCCTCCAAACTGGAAAAATCAAGTTTGATTTTTACTGTGAGTCTTTTTGTGTATTTATTTCTTAGCCATTCACCAAACATAGGGGAGGGTTTGGATCCAAGAAAACGAGTTTAACCCCAACGCAATTTTTGCACCTGTCCCAAGTCAGGAATATGCTGGTCATTGGCTTGTCCTTGTCTTCTTATAAAATTTTAGTTTCTTGATATTTGGGTTATTGGATTTGGTTTGTTTTCATTTATTTATTCACTTTTTTACCTTTTTGGGCCATTTAGGGCTTCCTATATGGAATGAGGTTCCTCATTGTGTGGAAGACCGTACGGTGGCCACCTAGATGCTTTGTTTTGGGTCGTTAGAACCTGGATATGGGATGTTGTCTCCTTGAAATTTACCCCATTTCCTTTCTTTTTCAAATATATTGTCGATCAGAAACTGTAACATTTTAATAACTTCTTCCTCCGTTTATTTTTCTCCAATTCGGAGTCATTTTTCACAAAGTAGTCTTGTACTCCACCTACAACAATGTACCTGTATCTTCGTTCACCTTTCTTACGTGATAAACATCTATAAATTAAACCTTTCAGCCGAGAATTTAGTTGCTCATGAGGAATGGTGGTGTAAAGTGTTTACAAGTCGAAAGTTTTAATGCTGTTACAGTGTGATAATGATCTAGAGTTTAAAATGTCAAGTAGATCTTTGTAGTTTTTCCAAATCCACATTTCATTTACACCTCTTCTTGAAAAGCAGTTATCGTAGTATTTTTGAAGGCCCTCTTTAACCTCAAGATATTCGCATTTTTTCTACCAATTCAATTAAATCTGAATTTCCTCTGAATAATTAGAAATGTGCATTTCAAATATTTTTGAAATTGTCAAAAATTTGGATGCTTAACATATATACCAATTAGACCAGATAAAACAATCAAATATCAGATTCTGTACGTGAACCTGTGTCAGTGGAAAGCGATTGCCACATGCGAAAAACCATTGGTGGGGCAAAATAATTTTATCAATGAATATCCACATTGAAGATTGTTTTGTTGCCGTCGGACTAAATAATTGGTGATTATTAGAATTCTCAATGTTAGATCCAAAATAGGAGTAGTAGAAAAATGACAATTCTGCCACACCTACCCTTTTCAAGGGGAAATCTTGCATATGACCCCAACCCCGACGGCCAGATGCAAACGGACGGCATTCCTATTGAGTATAGGGTAAATACAAGAAATATGACTTTCGTGCACAATGGATATGTTGAAGTCTTCCATGACGACTTCATCAGCGAAGACGCCTTTCAGGATAAGGTGCAGGACCAAAATCAGATTGCCCTCAAATGGAAGGACTTGTCCACAGGGTTGATCTATATATCTTGGAAGCGGCAGAAGTGGAAGGAAAATTAAGTAAAAGCAAAATTCTTATTCTGAAACATCGCGAAGGGAAGACCACCAAGGTATTGGGGTACTCAACGCTCAACAAAGAAGTCGGAGGGGTTGACATCGCCATTGCTCAGCAGACTTTCCATGCGGTAGAATTTCTTACGAAATTCGGCCACCTCCTTATAGACCCTAGCGTGGCGACCCTGCATTGGATGAAGCCAGCATTGAATCCAAGGCGGGGTAGAGATCGGCATTGAGGGTCACGTGGATATTTTTCAATCGGCAGTGGTCGAAGACGGCGGCATTATGCGTCTGATCGTTCCTCCTATCCGTCTGGAAGGCGACGATGATCCATCGAGGTTTCTCACGCGCGCTTTTATATAGCGGCTGGACGCCAGTTAAATTACGAGGTCTGGGGCACGGCGATGGAATCGCACTGCTTCATGCGAAATCCGCAATCGATCTTGGTCTTGCTCTGGATGGTCTTATAGAGTCGCAGCTTCTTTTCGTCGAAAGGGGTGACGTGGGGAACTAATTAGGAGACCTTGCTCAAGACAACTTGGCAACGTCGTTGACGGCGGCAGCTCTCAGTACCGCATTGGCATCCGAATTTGCGCACCAGGGTGAGTTCGTGCTTGAATCCATAGACGATATCATAATTCTCGGCAAAGCCGGAGACGTGCTTGAGGGGAATGGAGAAGGAAAACGATCCCCTACTGGTTGGCTTGGCGATGATATACCCGTGGCGTGCTGCGAATTCAACGTTATCTACATCAGCCTTTTTCGTGGAATCCCTGAACCATAGCTGGTTGAGGCTTTGCGATTAAGAGAAGTCGTCGGGGTAGGTCAGCATCCCCAGGAT
>MJUU01023978.1:36989-56935 GCA_002080025.1 Modiolus philippinarum
ATGAGCTCCCATAGGCCGGAGGTACCCCTATAACGCTAGCCGTCGACGCAGAATCGTCACCGTCGAAAGTGACGGACATACTCCAGATCATGATGGCACCGTCTTCCACTCGCAATCCAAAGGTATGATCGGCTTTGGGAGTCATACTGAGCTGAAGATAGCGGGTTGCTCACGGACCGAGGTTAGCAGTCAGTGCTTGCTCGATGGGTAGTCGTTGTCCTCCAGGGCAGGAAGAAGTGCAGGCACGGGGGCGTGTAGGGCGAGTTGGAGATCATCGATCTTTTTGGTGATCTGGGAAGCGGTCTTCTTTTGCGTCTCGACCACGGGCTAGAATATCTTGGAAAGGTCGCCACTGGGCCAGATCTTATCCAGACGAGGCTGCATATCGTTAACCTAGATACTACGCTTGGTCTCCTGCAGGTCCCTAGCAAGTCCCCTAAGCGTTGGAACAAACGCGTAGGAAATAGCTTCGAATGCCTCTAGCATTTATCGCTTGGTGATATGGATGGGTAGCTGCATTGATGGCCGCGAACGATCTTGATGCAGCACTGGGGTCCGGGCGGCGGCCGAGGCTTCTGGCGTAAGTGGGAATTATAGGGCCTTCCCTCGAAATCCTGATCATCGATGCGCTGAGCGTACCTTTCGGCACCGCATCTACTGCATTTATATCCTGGATCCATGCTGTAGATAAGTACTCGCTTCCACTGGTGCTCACAAGAGTAAGATGAAGTTGGGATTCTCCTGGATCGATTGCCTTGGGAGCTTGAAGTAATTTTGGCAGAGGTAGAAGCAATCCACGTTATTATGACGACCGCGTACGCAGTACTCTTCGCACTTGCATCTGCTTGCTCAGAATCAAGTCGTCGAAGACCATGAAATTCTTGCGAAAGGCGTCGAGGTCGCGAGGGTCAGGCACTTCGCTTACCTGCTCGAAGAAGGGCTCGATACCACTTGGTTTGGACGGTGGCTTCCTTACGTCAACCACGTCGATTAAGGAATGCGGAAAATGCCCCCTGATGTAAAGAAGGTCGTGGATATCGTCTTTTGAAAATCCGTTTCCCAGCGTCCGCCTCAGCAGCTGGTAAATTTGCTGCTGGAGCGATTTTCCGAAAACGTAGAGTTATATTTATTAATTTATAAACATTAATAAATATAATATTAATTATAAGATTTATTCGATCGTAGTCGAGCCATCAGTCGTACAGGAGGAGGTTATTTAGAAGCGTCGTCTTGCCGCAGTCCGATTTCCCGATGACCAGACTTCGGATGGATCGCTGCGGGAGCAAAAAGTGGTTATGCCTACTCGCGGTAGGCTCATCGTACGTAAGGTCTCCAACGTCCATTTATCTATATAAAATGGCAATGTGTACTGCTTGAAATGCAAAAGTAAGACGGCGACGAAAGGCTTGGGCGAGGAAGTGACCAGGAATGGGCATCGGCGGAGGATTAGGACCTGTGCCGTTTTGGCTCCAAGAAGTCCCATTTTATCGCTGCGTCAGGTCCAAGACTCTAGAATAAGATGCTCAATCGCATGCCTTTTGAAATTTAACCATATCCTTCCTTTCTATCATCCTTGCCCTTACTTTTTATATACTAGTAGCCCTATAGCCCTTTCACTTGATTTCAACCAAAATTCTTTTCATGCCTATTATCCTAACCATACCCCTGACTATAACTCTAACCCTTTCCATGACTATTACTCGAACCCTTTCCATGAATATAATTCTTACCTTTTCCCAAATATATCTCTCACACTATCACTGACTATAACCCTAACCATTTCCCTTAATATCACTCTAAACCTTTCCCTGGCCATAACTCCAACCCTTTCCATGACTATAATCCTAACCCTTTCCCCAAATATAATCCTGACACTTTCCCTGACTATAACCCTATCCATTTCCCTAAATATTACCCTAACCCTTCCCCTGACTATAACTCCAACCCTTTTCCCTAAATATAAATCTTATCCTTTTCCTGAATTATTAACCCTAACCATTTCCCTAAATATAACCCTTACCTTTTCCTGACTATAACTCTAACCTTATCCCTGACTATAACTCTATAACCCTTACCCTTTAACTGATTATAACCCTAACCATTTCCTAAAATATAACTATAACCGTTTCCATGACTATAACTCTAACCCTTTCCATGACTATAATGCTAACCATTTCCCTAAATATAACTCTAACCCTTTCCCTGACTTATTAACCCTAACCATTTCCCTAGATATAACTCTTACCATTTCCCTAAATATAACTCTTACCGTTTCCCTGACTGATTAACCCTAACCATTTCCCTAAATATAACCCTCACCCTTTCCCTGACTATAACCCTAACCCTTTTCCTGACTATTACCCTAACTATTTCTCTAAATATAACCCTAACCATTTCCCTAAATATAACCCTAACCCTTTCTCTTGACTATAACCATGATAACCGTAACTATTTCCCTGACTATAACCATTAACTTTCCGTTAATAATTATCCCAAACTCCTTCCCTGAACATAACCTCACCATTTTCCTTTATATAACCCCTTCCCTCACTTTAACCCTAAACCCTATTCTGACTACCACCCTTACCCTTTTCCTTAATATAAACCTTTACACCATCTAAATTCTAATATTTTCCTTGAATATAACCATAGCCCTTTCCCTGAATTTAATCAAATCCATTCTGTTTAATTACCCTGCCTTTTTTCTTATATTTAGGCATTCTTAATCATAAGTATTAGACTGTTTGGGATATTCTCCGTAATTCTCTGCTGACTTTTTCCTGAGTATGAGACTGCTTGGTGGATTTTAACTCAATTCTCCAATTGATTTTTTTTCCTAAGTATCAGATTGCTTATTAGATTCTCCACAATTCCCTACTGAATTTTTCCTAGATATTAGACTGCTTGGTAGATATGACACAATTCCAGAAATGCTTAAATACGTTTAACGTATTAATTTTGGCGGTTGCTCTCCGCAATTCTCCACTGACTTTTTCCTACGTATTATACAGCCTTTAAGAATCTTACTGACTCTATTCATAAGTTTTGGACTACTTGTGATATTCTCGGCCTTTTCTTAAGTATTAAATAACTTATAGATTCTCCGCAATTTTTCGCCGGACTTTTTCCTAAGCATAAGACTGCTTGGGAGATTCTCAGCAATTCTGTGGGACTTTTCTTACTAATAGACTGCTTAGAAGATTCTCCGTAATTTTCTGATGCCCTTTACCCACGTATAAGACACTGTTTTGGAGATTCTCAGCAATTCACCGCAAACGTTTTTGAAAGTATTTGAACACTAAGAGAGGCACCCTAAGAGATTCACCGCTGACACTTTCGTATGTATTATACTGCCTTGAAGATTTTCCACATTTCTCTGCCAACTTTCTTCCGGTATGTACTGCTTGAAAGATTCTCTGCAAATTAAACGACTTTTCTCTAAGTATCAGAAAACCGAAAGATTCTCCGCAGTTTTTCATTGATCTTTTCCTAAGTATAAGATTGCTTTGGAGATTCACAACTCTCCTCTTACTTTTTTCAGTAGATAGGTAGAATGCATAGGAGATTTTGATGTTAGTATTTTTCATGATCTCTTACATGAAGTATGAACCTCATCTCGGCCCGGATACAATGTATCTCGTCAAAATACTAGATTTGTCTTTCGAAATACTAAATTTGTGGCCAAAAAACCCTAATTTTCGAGATCGAAATTCGTTTGAAATTTGGGATTTTTATTACCGATCGTTATATCGCTGAAAGTCTCGGTCGTTGCTACAGAGCAATATTTGAAGCTCTTGCCCTGAAAAAAATCTAATAGCTGTTTTTTTAGTCAGGAGTCACCCATGCTCTAATATGATTTGGGGGATTTGATGTCATAAAACCTAATATCTGAATCATTGAGAAAATCTAATTTGTTAAAGTGACTTTAACAATAGTGGTCTGTCATTCAACTGTTGTGACATTTAATCGATAGGTTGATATCTTTGCTTAACATGTTGACAAAAGAGGTTTAAATGTTCCTCAATAGGTCACTGTCTTCATTTATAGGTCAGCCATTTAAATCACAGAATGGAAAGTGGTGTTCAGTCAACCTGAACAAAAATACTCACAATATGAATGATACCTTTATTCAATAACAGCTGCCAAATGTCAAAACTATGTTTACTTTATTTTTACATTTGTCTTTTCCCTTCTTTCATGGTTAACAGATATTAATTCACGAAACAATTAAGTAAGGTGAACTTGACTACTTGGGTGAATGAAATTTGCAAATCGGATTTTCCTAAGGATAAGATTGAGTTGTCTTCTCCTTAAATTGTCATAAATTATTATTCAGTTTTCATTATATTTTCATTTAAAATTTTGAAATATTGGAACATATGATGGTCCAAATTTATATATTTAATCACATTTCAATCCATATCTATTTGAACAACTCTTATTTCTGAAGTTTTTACAAGATAGAATTTCAAATTTTACCTTTCAATTGAAAAAGAACATAGTAGTAAATATATACATTTTGTCAACTTGTGTAAGTTATGTTATTCTATAGAAGTAAGATTGTTAAAAACTTTGGTTTGAACCACATAATTGTCTTCCTACAGCTAATAAAATATTGTATTTTTGTATATTATATATTGTTGTGTAATTGTGCCTTTCTTATACTTTTATTGTAAAAAATGAATAAAATTTTATCAAAATAAAAAAAGATTGTTAACAACTTTGAGATAAAAACTATTGATAGTTAAATGTGTATCATGTTAAAGGAGTTTATAAATGCATATTTGACATTATTAAATAGTTTATTTATGCATTTATTGTGGGATGGGGGTAAAAGAAAAGAGTAAGGAAATAAACAATCCCTTCAAAGCAAATGAAATAAAATCAATTTAATCAGAAATATTTTCCTAAATATAGGGGGGTGTTTATTTACTGTGTATTATATTTCAATAGTGAGTATTTCTGTTCAGCTTGGCTGACCACCACTTTCCATCCAGTTATTTAAATGGCTGACCTATAAATAAAGACAGTGACCTATCGTGGAACATTTAAACCTCTTTTGTAAACATTTTAAACAAAGATATCTACCTTTTGAGTAAATCTTACAACAATTGAATTACAGATCAGTATTGTGAAAGTCACTTTAAAATTTCGTATAATTTTTTACTGCATTTAGAATATCATAATTGCAATGTGAAGCCGAACGTTGGATGTCAGTTAAAAAGATGTGTTTTAACAGTGATTTAGATGTTGTAATACACGTTCCTACTAATCGATTCATTGTTCTAACTAGGCCCAAGCTCTCAGTGGGATGAAACTGAGAAATTTAACTGGCTTACACAATGAAATTCTACAAGAAAATTAATCTTATGGTTTTGGCACTGTATTTCATATCTTGTCGTGAATGGTTAAAATAAGGAAACATCTTGACGAAATTGCAGGGTCGAAAACATACAATGCCAATCGAAATTAAGGGTTTTAAGCAAGTAACTAGGTTTCATGCAATTCATCCCGATCATAATCGAGATAGGGGGTATTTAAGAGAGGAAACTAGAAAATCGAACGAGAACACAGTATCTAGACGTAATGTCAGAATTCCTGATTTTATACGACTTTGGCATGCCATAGTTTAACAACCTGTTATAACGAATTCTCGAATTTGTTACATCGAATTATAGAATTTGTTTTAAGGAATTCTAGAATTTGTTATAACAAATTTAATTTGTTATAACAAATTCTAAAATCTGCTATCACGAATTCAACAATTTGTTATAACGAATTAAATTCGTTATAACGAATTCAAGAATTTGTTATAACGAATTAAATTCGTTATAACAAATTCTTAAATTTGTTAAAACGAATTCTTGAATTTGTTATAACGAATTAAATTCGTTATAACAAATTCAAAAATCTGTTATAACGAATTGAAAAATTTGTTATAACAAATTCCTTATAACAAATTCCAGAATTCGTTATAACGAATTCAAAAAATTTTTTGATAGGTCCTATATGGGCTTCCGTATTGTGCCGATTACGTCGGGACAAATTATCGCCGGATACAATATAGGCAGGGGCGACAATATGTGCCGTAACATTGGTCTTCTTTTTTGTCTCCGTATTTTCGAGAAATTTAAAGGCATCCTACGTTACAAACTTATTCCTGTTAGGCATTCCGATATATATACTCCTACCATGTTGCGCACTGTATATGGTAAATAATTTCTGTTGTTTTACAGTCAATCTTTCCATGAATTTCTACTGTTTCCCCTTGTAAATTTTATTCCCTCTTTCATGATTTTACAAAGGGCGCATTTCTTGGGTTTACATCTTTGGCATCTTTTTATTTATTTATTTTTTATGATAGCCACTTGGAAATGGGAAATGAGTAGTTCCTGTAACATTTAGGTCATTTTTTAGGATATGTAGAAAACGTCAAATAGGGTTGTTATGGCGTGTTATTAAAGATAAGGAACAAAACATGGTGCTAAAAGCGTGCCAAACGGCACAGCAGTAGAAATGACACGTTAAGAAGTATAGGGTAACGGACGCTTGGCATTTAAACCAAATACGGGGGTGGTATTTTTAAACTTTTATCCTAACAATAATCTCTGGAGTTTCGGAAATCATTAAATTAAATTCAATCTAAAAAGTAGGAGAGATAAGGATAAAAAATGACGATCTCGTGACCTAATTCCATTGGGGAACTACGGGGATTCTTTGAAATCATCTGTGTATCTACCTTCATTTTCCGTAAAAATACCAAAAAAAGGTTTGATCAAATGTGAAAAAAGGCCTCATTATAAGTAATTGACCCTGAAATATTAGCATCATTTTTTACATATCACATAAAAAAGTAATTACATTGTCATTGTAATTTATCAAGGTCTTAAATGAAAGTTTCAAATTTTCATAAAAGATCAGTGTTATTTTTTTACTTTTTATTTTGCAGTCAGTATATTTTAGTAGGACCTGCACATTAGCTAAATGGTTTGGAAATGAAAATCCCAGATGACAACCATCTAAAATTTTATAATTCTTCATACTGACATAGCCTTGAAAACTGATAGAACCGGTAATAATTTATTAAAAGGGCTCTATAATTAGGTTGGTTGTCTTACTGTTTTCCTTACAGGACTATTTCAACCTTATTTGTATGGAAAATGATACCAACAAACAAACAATGTTTTAATTATATCTATGCTTATTAAATGCAAGAGAAAATGAAAGATTGTAAAGATTCTTAACTATTATCTAAATTTATAAATTCTAAGGTTTAACTTTTTCCTCGGTTATAAATTTGATATTACTGATAATTTGGATTTTGTTTGGTTTTATGCATTATAAGCATGTTTTGAATTCGTGGATTTTCTATGTTTGGGATCTAGCGCTGCTGATGAGGAATTAATTTCCGAAATGGCCATACAGCTCATCAAAATTATTGCAGTTGGAATTAACATATGTGTTATGGTCTCATGTTCATTTACTCAATATCCTTTCGTAAAACCTTTGAACAGACAATATAAAAACTCCCGTCTCAAATAAGATATAAAAAATATATAAATCATGCATGAAAATAGCGAATAATGGTTTCAGCATTGAATGTCAATGTTTATTGTCAGGTCTAATATTCAGTTTACATTGGTTTGCGTGATATAACCCCATATTGAGCAAAATGTATTCTATACAATTATGCAAATAGATTGAAGGTTTTCCTTCCTTTAAAAACATTTTGTATTACAATTGACGATTGAATTGACAGGAACTTTAAATTCAATGTGTTTTGTACAACCGTTTCTACAGGTTTTAGCTAAATAAAACGTAATTAATGATTACGTCACTTCCTCATTAACACAAACAGTCTGAAAGGTAGGTTTATGTTGGTTAATTAATTTTTTTACATCTCAGTCAAAATAAATAAAGAATATTTTAGCAGTAACATATTACATTATAAATAGGACATTGTTTTTTGATAAAATATGTCATTTATATGTTTTAAACGAAACTGGAACTATTTCTTATATAACAAAAACATTTGTAATTCATGGATTTAGTAAGTTCCATTTTATCTTAAATCATTGATGACAGATGATATGTAGTCCTTTATCCATGAAAAATACTAATCAACAAAAATACCATTACACAGATTCTATCGAAAATAATATTTTACTTTCTCCCAGAACACAATTACTCAAAGGAGAAAAAAAACCCTTTTTTTTTTGTTCGTAAACTAACATTATGCCCCAAAAAGTCTCTTGCAATTTCTTTTCCATCTCCGGTAACGGTCAAGATCATGATCACAATTTCTGTTCGCAGACGTAAAAGTGAGTATATTCACATTTTCTTTTGACTAAATCGTCGCATTTTCGAACAGCCTGACTTGAAAATCTATTGCTATGACAACCATAAATTCTTGGCGCCCATTTTGATTTTTAACTAACGTTTACGTAAGTTTATTACACGTGCTGCACGATCTTGACGCTGAGACAATGAATTGTAAGGGCAGAAATCAACATTGTTTGTCTTACCACCTGAAGTCATTGTTTACGGTAGTTTTGGATTGAACAGAGCATCGGATTGGGAGGTTATTTATCACTTTTTAAGATTAAAACTTGTTTACCTGAGGAAATGTCGTTTCTTTTGTTGAGTAGTATAATTTATATGAATATCTAATATTTTAGGGGTTTATCATATAGCAATGTATTTTATTGTCAATGGGAAAGATTTTATTACCAAAGAAAGTATGAGAAATTGCTAACTTCAAAAACACTTCTTTTAATCTGTAAACTTACCATCCAATAACTTTATAGCCATTTCAATATCTGTAATGACAAGAATGATAATTTAGGTATTTTTCAATGTTTTATATTTTGAAATAAGCCTTTGAATTTAAAATACTTGCTTTTAATTGAAATAATCCAACAATTGAAACATGAAACCTCACTTTGGCCGAGCTACCAGTGTGGAAAAGCATTTAAGAACATTTTAACGAAAGGAAGTATCTTTAGATCAAATTTGTCCTTGACAGTTTTATTCATTAATGATTAAAATAAAAGCGATCGTTTTCTGCTGAAACACAATTTACTTGACAACGTTCACTCCAACAAATTATGAAAGCGATACATACTTATTTATACGAAAAAGAAATTTTAATCAAACTTCAATTATTATACCGATTTTTACACAGATTTTATCAGAATGATATAATATATTTCGCTTATGGTACTTGAAAAATAAACTTTATGTTTTGGTGATAAAAGGGTTATTTATTTATATCTAAAAAGACTTGATTCGGTTTGTATACCTGTAACCTGTAGCCAATGTCAATATTGTGTACAAGATTTGTGTAATGATTTTATTTAAAGAATTAACCTTTTCAGAGAATGTATATTGCTCTGAAAAACGGAAGAGAAATCTGAAATTTAAATTTGAGTTTTAATTTAATATAGTACATTTGTTTTATCTCCCATATAAGCAGATGTAAGACCATATCCATCGCTAATGGGCAATTATAATATGTGAAATATTCATGCAAATTGACAATTTTCGGAATATAAGTATTTTTTAAGGTTTTCATCATTTTCACATTGCTACCACTGGGTCGATGCCTCTGCTGGTGGACTGTTTGTCCTCGAGGGTATTTACCGGCCCAGTAGTCAGTACTTAGAAGCTTACCTTAATACCGATTCTATTTAGAACCTTGCAATATCTAAGTTTTTGTAAATTTTGTTGAAAACGAAGGAGTATCTCCCACATGCAAAGTTCTGTCCTTCGCTAATTTTGGCTTCAAATTTAGATCATATTGATTATTTGTTCTCTGTCAATTTTTGAACATATTTGAGTTTATGGTCTTCCAACTGTTTATATTTTATCTGCACTGAAGAGACATAAGTTGTCGAAATGCGCATATGCAGCAAATGAATTCACAGCAACATCGATATTTAGTTGTTTGCTACCACTTGATCGATGTTTCTGCTGGTGAACTGTTAGTCCCGGAGGGTATTCAAAATCCCAGTAGTCAGTACTTTGGTGCTGACCCGACCGCCGATTCTATTTGGAACCTTACAATATCTAAATTTTTGTAAATTTCGTTGAAAACTAAGGAGTATCTCCCTCATGCAAAGCTCTGTCCTTAACTGACTTTAGCTTTACAATTAGATCAGATTGATTATTTGTTCTCCATCAGTTTTTGAACATCTTTGAGTAAAGGACTACCAAGCATTTAGATTTTATCTGCACTGAGAGGATATAAGTTGTCGAATAACTACATACCGAAGTTACTGTGAATTTGAATTCTGCGTATGCGCATTTCGACAACTTATGTCTCTTCAGTGCAGATAAAATCTAAACCTTTGGAAGACCATAAACTCAAAGATGTTTAAAAACTGATAGAGAACAAATAACCAATATGATCTAAATGTAAAGCCAAAATCAGCTAAGGACAGAGCTTTGCATGAGGGAGATCCTCCTTAGTTTTGCAATAAAATTTACAAAAAATTAGATATTGTAAGGTTCTAAATAGAATCGGCTTTCGGGTCAGCACCGAAGTACTGACTACTGGGCTGGTGAATACCCTCGGCGACTAACAGTCCACCAGCAGAGGCATCGACCCAGTGGTAACAAATAACTACATACCGAAGTTACTGTGAATTTGAATTCTGCATATGCGCATTTCGACAACTTATGTCTCTTCAGTGCAGATAAAATCTAAACCTTTGGAAGACCATAAACTCAAAGATGTTTAAAAACTGAAATGCGCATTTGTAGAAAATGAATTCACAGCAACTATAGCTATTCACAATAAGAAATTGAAAATATATATTATATATCTGATTAAGTAAAAATAATGATTGTCTTGTAATTTGCAGGAAAGTTTGGATAATGTCAAAACAAAAAACAAAAAACAAAAAACAAAAAACAAAAACAAAAACAAAAACAAATAAATAAAAAAAAAATCAACACATGTTTGAAACTTTGTACTTTGAACCAAACAAGAGGCTCTCAAGAGCCTGTATCGCTCACCTGGGCCATAGCTGACAATCATACAGTCCAAAATGACCTACATAATAAAGGCCTTATCGCTTCTTAGTATGTTCATACACCCTGATGTTATTTGCCTCAAAGTTGAACAACAACTTGAACGATATTTCCTGATTGCAACCATTTTGTGTATGGTGAAGACTTACTGTCATCTGTTTTGAAGGGAACCAACTAAGGACTATTATGAATAACTTTGAATCAAATTCGCTAGTAGTTTAGAGGGAAACATCTTGTGTTTTCCCATAAGGTCCAATGATAAAGTAAGTTCCCTAATTTTGGTCATTTAGGATGCGGTTCAGAATTGACAAAAAAATTTGTACAATGGACCACCAATGGAATGTTGTGACAAAGTCTGGATCCAATTGGCTTTGTTGTGTCAGAGACTAAAATCTTTAAATGTTTTCTCTAATGATCCAATGTTATACATTGGCCCATCCAATGTGAAACCAAGTTCCCCGCCTGCATCCATCTTGGATATGATACGGATTTGCCAAACACATTTTTCTATGGACCAACTATGGAGTATTTTCACAAAGTTTGGTTTCAATTGACCAAGTAGTATCAGGAGATCTTTGAATGGGTTTCAAAGTCAATTGACTTTGTTGTTTCAGATGAAAAGATCTTTAAGTGCTTTTTAAAGGGTCTAATGTAAAACTATGTTGTCTACTGAAAGTCATCTTGTATGTGATGTGGACTTGACAAATCTTTAAAGCGGATCACCAAAGGAATATTGTGATCACGCTTGGATACACTTGGCTTTTTGTGTCACAGGAAAAAAAAATCTTTGAAGACTTTCCCATAGAGTCCAATGTAAAACTATGTTCCCCGCTGGCAGCCACCTTGAATGTGATGCGGACTTGCCATACGTATTTTTCAAAGGGGGCAAACTAAGGACTATTGTGACTAAGTTTGGTTCCAATTGGGCAAGTAGTTTCAGATGAGAAGATCTTTGAATGTGTTTATCCAAAGGGTACTATGTTAAAAAAGTTCCCCGGTAGCTGCTATCTTGGATAAAGTGCGGACTTGCAAGACATTTTTTAAAAGAGGTTCACCCAAGGACTTTTTTATCCAGTTTTGACTCGATTGGTTTAGTTGTTTCAGATGTGATGATCTTTAAATTGCTTTCTCATAGCGTCCAATGTTAAACTATGTTCCCCATTCGCGGCCATCTTGGATGTGATGCAGATTTGTCTGACACATCTTTCAAAGGGGTCAACAAAAGACTGTTGTGAGCTAGATTGTTTCCTATTGGACTAGTAGTTTTTGGGAATGATATCTTAGAAAATGTTTTTCCATAGGGCAAAATGTTAAATAACATGACCATGTTCAATAAAATGTAGTTGATGACGTGCTGAACATTTTTGCAATTTAAACTCGACTCTTTCTCAAATTGTTTTTGAAATATATGACAAAAGGTATAAAATTACAAAAAAAAATTACCAATAAAGGGCAATAACTCCTACATGAGTATTTGATTTTTCTTCAGAATTTCCGTGTGGGTTGAGCTTGATTTGCTAAACATTTTTGCATTTAAGCTAATCGTCTATCTCAAACTGTTTTGGAAATATAAGACAAGATGTATAAAATCACAAAAAATTTGACCAATAAAGGCCAACAACTCTTATACACGGCCACCAATTGATCCAAGTTACAGCCAAATGCTGTGACTGAAAAAAAGTTTAGAGAAATTTCCGTTTGTGAATTGGAGGAACGAAAAGTGACAATTTCTTAAGGAAAGCCATTCATTAACGGTCATGTATTAAGTTTGTAAATTGAAAATAAACAAATCAATGAATATCGTCATACCCTTCAAAGATTTTTCAAAAACATATACAAAAACGTTTATCCATCTGCAATTGAATTAGAGCACCAGAACTTTTGGCAGACGACAGTCGCGAAATTTCATAAAGATGACATAGGATGTACACTTAATTTTCAGAGTACTTGTACGAATTCATTATCTGGTGTTGTATTCAAAGGGTCCAAATTTGATATTACCAAATATTTGAGAATCAAAACACTGAGAACATTTGTACAATACTGTGAATTTGAGGCATTGGTTGTGACTTGGTCTAGTTAATGTAGGTAATTGTATTAATGAGCAGTTTTATAGATCATGCTCATGTCTATATATTTATATAAAAATGATGATATAAGAGGTTTATTTCTGTATCTGCCTGAAGCTACGGTTTGTAAATTGTACCCTTTTTTGATCTGATATTATGATAATCAAAATGCAGTCTGCACTGAAAGGTGATTGGCTTTGTCAGCAATGAACACATTATGTGCAGTTGATCTCGATGGAGATTGTGATCTCAAATTCAAGGAAAACTTTCTATTAATAACTTGGAACAATTTGAAACGACATTTTTTTTAAAGCAGATGTAATATTTGATGTAAAACAATGGGTCGGTATTACATTGTGGATTATTGATAAACTGACCAAAGTTTAAAGCTGATCAACGGCAATACAGATCTCACGTTTGATTTTCAGGGTTGACCAATTGATTTTCAGGGGTGTTTGGGCGAATTTGCCTAGAAAAATTATTTATTTTCATGGAGAACTAGCCAGAACAAGTTATTTATTGTCACCAAATGTTACATATCTAATTATTTATTCTTTGCAAAAAAAAAAAAAAAAAAATCTTCAAAAATGGGACGGGACTAATGTTATATTAGTGAAAGTTCATAATTAAATTATTTATTTTCATTGTACCAAGATTTGATTATTTATTTACAAAATGCCCTAGCTCCTCCTCCCGAAAATCAAATAGTCATCTTCTAAGTGTGACCTTGGACTAATATATTGACAATTATTTTTCTAATTCCTGGTGTTAAAAACAGGACGGTGCTTTATCTCCATCCAATCTCCTTTGATAAAGAAATTTGAGAAACTATGCACAACTGTATTCTCCCAATCCAAGAAACAACATTTTAAGCAGAGACATATACATGTAGTCTCTGTTCTGAATAACCATATTTAATGAAAGCGCTAATCCTTCAAAGATGCACGTGTAATTGCATGTTGGCATCAGCGGTTACACCAACCACTTCGAAGTTTATGTGTCCTCAAAGTCAAAATATATCGAAAACTCTGATATATCACGTTTTTGTCTATACTATTATTCTTATAAATAACCATCATTCAGCTCATAGGGTCGGCGTTTTTTGCAACCCAATATTCTCCTTGAATGATCGAGAAAGTGAAAGAAAACCATTAGAAGTATGGGAACTCATTGGTATTATACTACATGACTGCTTCAAATTTCAAATTTCCCGCCTTTTGCTGGAAAGCATGAACATTATTAAAACCAAACCATGCGCATGCGTTTACATTTGTAAACAAAACAGCGTGTTCATCGCATGGAAAGGCAATAAATAGATTTAAACAAAAATATCGAAAATAGATATTCATTTAAATTTAAATAATCATAAAGCAAATGTCACCTAGTTGATTTGCAGTTTTTTATTGGTTGATGATATCAATAACATTCGGCTGAAATAGAAATTAATTCACACAACAAATTACAAAATATCTGAAGACCATATGTTCATTACAATGCAACATAGTTCCTGTTATTATGTGGCAATAAACAACATCTATGACTTTGTTTCACTAAAAAGTACGTAAATAGTGAGTACTTTGCAGTTTTGATCACTAACATAGTCATAGCTTATAGCAGTTTGAGATGTATCATGATCAAAGCAAAAGCTGTAGTGCATTCTTTGGAAACCGAACCATGCAAAAAGGTGGCCAACCATCTTAAAAATGTGCAATATCTTTTAATCGAAAATGTTTATGTCCATATTTTTCTCAGCACGATCTGTCCCGAATGTTTGGCAGATATCTCATAGGAATGTTTTGTTGATTACGGGTTAACGTTTAATTCTCTTGTCGAAATTTCCTTCTCTGAATTATCTTAATTATTGAACTGAACCGGAGTTGTCTTTTCTTTTTGCGCGGGCTTTTGTGTTTCCAGCTTGTGTAGCAATATATGGATGTGTTAAATCGGGCAAATAACCAATCGAATTCCTTTGAATTTCTTTTGCCGCATGAGAAAACATTTCATTAAGTTCGAACTTATGCTTCAAATCTGGAATAGAACAGTCATTCTCAGTATTATGTCCCACTTCCACAGCAGAAATGTGAAAAATATAATTTTAAGAAACATGAAATAATAATTTTCCGGGAAGTATGGGCATTTTGGAATCTATCTTTAAAATTTCCTCCACATATCTCTTGATATTCTATTTAAACAGCAATTTTAGGACAACCGCTAAAATCTACGGTAACGGATGTTAAACCGACTCCAAATAATACTATGAAGTGATTTTTAACATCGAAACCCTGAAATATCATTAGAAAATGTAATGTTATTTTTGAATACAAGCATATATAGCATACAAAAATCTTTTTACATTGTCTAACGATTCTTTTTGTGGGCAAAAGTGCTATACAAAATCATAATAAAAAATGTCCAAAAATACTTCAATGTTTTATTATCTTTAATTTATTTATTTTAACAATAATTCGACGTGGTCGCTCTGTTTCTTGATTGTTTCATTCGTTAAATGACTTCTAATCTCGAAAATCTTGTAAACACTCAAGCTCAGCATGTTTGTATTATAATGGCAATTTGTAATAGACCGAAATCTCAATGTAAGGGATGTTAATCATTGCAATTGGAAAAACCTCTAAAAAAATTAAATCTCCGTAATTGACTATATTTGAATGGAGCACTCTCTCTAAGATTACAATCACGTGGTTTTGAAAAATATTTCACTGTTGACTCTTTGGCAATGCTGCTTTTGTGAACATTTCCCCTTCGACTGCAGATATTACTACATGATCAGATTCATCATATGCATTTATATTATTATAACATGTGTCTCTGGCTATATGGACCACTTAAGATACAGAAGACAGAAAATGAATAGGATTTTACGACGGAACGTAGAAACGTTAATAATTCAAAGACAAATGCTCCTGAAACGTTGGTAACGGATGTTAATTTTAACAAACGTCGACCATCTTATGTAACAGAGTTTCAATTCTATGACTGCAGGCTTTACCTTTGTTATTTTAGATATTCTTTCAATAATCCTTTATATTTGGCGATTGTTCATATATATTATTCCACTATATATTTATAACTTGACTAATAACTAATTCTGATTGGCCAGGACTGCCACACGTGACTGTGAACAAAACATCGTGTCTCCCGCTGAACGTCGTGTCCAGATATCATATTCCCCTCATTCGAAATTCTCTATATTTTACATGAGTTATCACGTATAGGTTAGTGAGTGAATTTCAGCAATAGTAAAGAGGCGTTCCGAGTTAAGAAACGGCTCACTATAGCCGAGCCAGGAGTATTTGTTAATTAATAAAGTCCCAACAGTAAAGTTTCAATTAGTTCATTTGTGTTGTCATGTCAATTTAAAAAATCAATAAAACAAATTCATTTCAGTAACGGTAATGCCTTTTCTAACTGCAGTGTATTTTTAGTTCTTGAGTCCCTATTACTCCAATTCATTTTCACTGATGGATGCAGCAGCCTTCGAATACAATGGGGTTCAGGCGGAGTTTCAGGAAAAAAATGATTCCAGACAAGTTTTTGCCATTTTTTGTCAATTTTTGCCTGAATTCTTCAAGATCATTAACCATTTTTGAGACTGAAAGATGAAGTGGAGGCAGAAACCCAGATGATTTTTACATATTAAACTTGGTGGTGGAATAAAATATTTATTTCCCATGCATGATGGAGATATGAGGATTTGTTTACCCGCGGTGAATAATATTTCCCTCAGGCGATGCCTTCGGGAAATATGATTCCCTCGGGTAAACAAATCTTCATATCTCCCACATGCATGGGAAATAAATGTATATTGTTCACCGTGACTAACTGTTAAAATAGAAAACACTTTAACAAGTCACATTCTTTTTAGAGATAGCTTAAAATATCCCTCTTTGAACATCTTTTTGTTAGATTTTGTAAAAGATGTTTCAATCAATATAAAACAATGTATATTAGTAATAAAAACATCCATGTTCATGATGTTGAAAATCATAAGAATTCACGATAATCCGAATTTTCTTACAAAGTTATTTTTGTTACAATTTTAACATCCGTTACTTTTTTGCCATAATCAAAAGTTTGTGTTTCGTTCATTTTCTGTTTAGTAAACTTGTGATGAAAATAGGTGAACAAATCATTGATTATCTGCTGTCGCAAACTCCTTTCCTAATTGGACTGCGCTGTGAATACTACAACCTTATAAATTATTTTCAAAACAAAACTTTATTTGGGATCAATTTCTATTAGTGGTTGATATCAAATGTTTTCTTTCTACATTTTAGAGTTGATATTAATAAACAAATGCCTAAATTGAGATTCGTGAATAAGCAGGGTTTTTTATTTTGTGTTTAGTATTTTGGTCACGCTTGTTAATGGCAACGGATGTTAAAGACCATCTCAACATTTGACTGCTGACTGGACAGAAACTCCAATATGTAAATGATTCTTGCATTTCTGAAATATATCTGTATGTTTCCAAATGTATACTGCAAATATACATGTAACATCATTGAAAAAACTTGGTCACGGATGTTAATTTCTTATTGGCGACAAGTTTCAAAATGCCAAAAGAAAGTTCAGATGGAAAAAGTCAAGTATTGATGCAAGCATTTCTTTTCTAGTTGAACATAAGTTGTCCTCAAGATATTTTTTTCTCCATTTTAAATGAGTTATGACCAAGTTGGAACTTGTTTTGGTGCATTGCTTGTTAATACAAATAAAGGGACAGACTGAAAAGTACAATTTCAAAGTTTTATACTTTAAGGTGTCTGTTTCTAGCTGCATACACTGAAAAACAAAGTAGCTTCCGTCTTAAAATTTAGTTTTAAAATATAAAATATCCTGTTTCAATAATTACGGCATTAAATTCCGCTAGCGACAAGAAATTTTAGTCCAAATTTGGATGTTTAAATCCAGCTTGTGCAAAAATTGTTGTTAGCATCATGATACTGTTAGTTTATTTGTTTTCTTTAGATGTGGGAAAAAAGAAAACAACGTTCCGTTTCCAAAAAAAACACCTTTTTTTAACATCTTTTTTAACCGAGGACAGTGATATTATGATTAGGGTCACAATTTCGAGAATGACTGATACATGGCTCAAATATTAAAACAACTGTACAATGCAATTCATAGTCTTGATATCTGCTTAATTTATGTCAAGAAAACAAGATTTGTAATATCATGAAACGTATCGTGATATTATCGTATCGCATGCAGATATCAGAATACGTATCGTATAATGAGTGATTCATCACGATACTCAGCTCTTAAATACAAAAAACCAAACGAAATCCAAATTATCAGTAATATCAAATATGGCTAAGGAAAAAACTATGATGGAGAGAATTAAACTTTAGCTTTTAGAATTAACATAAATTTATATAATTTAGTTAAAAAAAAGTGTACACTGGACATATTATCTCATGTACAAGTACACCATATCTAAGAAAAATACAGAGCATATATCTCCAACACGGGGAATTGTTTTACCGACTCCACACTGCATTAAAAGACAAACTCCTGTATTAAATATTTTACGAAAGAATGTGGAATAATTGAACATGAGATCATAACACATATGTTAACTCCAACTGCAATTAATTTTAATGAGCTGTATGGCCATTTCGGAAATTAATTACTCATAAGCAACACTAGAACCCAAACATAGGAAATCCACAATTTAAAAAAAAATGTTTAAAATACATAAAACTGAACGAAATGCGAATAACCAGTAATATGAAATATAGCTAAGTAGTATCAAAAATGTACATTGCTGCAAGAAATGCTTCATCAGGTGTATTTCAGATTCAAATTTTAAGGAACAAAAAAAAAGCACACACACAACTCCTAAAAGATTTGATAACTTGCTATTCATGCTCATTTTCATAGTTTTATTTCATTATGCTGATATAAGCAGAACTATATATATTTACATGAAAGCAACCAACAAATTATACTTTGTCTTACTTTTTATTTCTGCAGGTTATGGCTGCAATGGATCACTAGATCCTGATTATGAAGAAAACCAAATACAAGAGTGGACAAAGCTGATGCTAATGTCAAATTCAACATTGATATTATCCCATTTGGAATGAAGAGAAAAAGATATGATTTTTTCCAGTAAATTGAACAGCCGCATAGTTTTTTGTAATATCCATATTTGTAAGATTGAAATTAAATTTAGGTGTAGATATTGTCCTCGTAACCAGTAATGGCTGACATTACAAAGGAAGTGGATAATTACATCCGTTTGGGGTTGCTGTTGACTGGGGTTTCACCACGGGGTGTGAGAACTTTTTTTGATCAACAATTTCCACCGCCCAAATTACAAACAAATATTGATATGAATAGTAAACAGAACAAGCCACTAGATGTGTTATTTAGAGTGAAAAAAATTCTTAATAAATCACAGTGGAACATGCTTCATCCAAATACAGGTTAGTATGTACTAGTAGCGAAATAAACAATGAAAGGATATGGAGTAAATGTACATGAAACCAAGTCTAGCTACAAATACATGGTAGATCCAAACAAAAGAACAATAGTTTTATTGTTGTTCTTCATCTTGAAGTCACCATGAGGCCTTCAACAATGAGCTTCCCTCATACCTCATAGTAAGTGCAAGACGGCCCTTATCACAGGTTTGTGCAGAATTTTCAACTAAATGTAAAACAACACTACATCCATGTCTTTTGTAGTGATGGATGTATAAATGTCAAACAACACTACATCCATGTCTTTTGTGGTGATGGATGTGTAAATGTCAAACAACACTACATCCATGTCTTTTGTGGTGATGGATGTGTAAATGTCAAACAACACTACATCCAT
>MJUU01023978.1:57817-72833 GCA_002080025.1 Modiolus philippinarum
ATGTGTAAATGTCAAACAACACTACATCCATGTCTTTTGTGGTGATGGATGTGTAAATGTCAAACAACACTACATCCATGTCTTTTGTGGTGATTGATGTGTAAATGTCGAACAACACTACATCCATGTCTTTTGTGTTGATAGATGTGTAAATGTCAAACAACACTACATCCATGTCTTTTGTGGTGATGGATGGGTAAATGTCAAACAACACTACATCCATGTCTTTTGTGGTGATGGATGTGTAAATGTCTAACAACACTACATCCATGTCTTTTGTGGTGATGGATGTGTAAATGTCAAACAACACAACATCCATGTCTTTTGTGGTGATGGATGTGTAAATGTCAAACAACACTACATCCATGTCTTGTAGTGTTGGATGTGTAAATGTCAAACAACACTACATTCATGTCTTTTGTGGTGATGGATGTGTAAATGTCAAACAACACTACATCCATGTCTTTTGTGGTGATTGATGTGTAAATGTCAAACAACACTACATCCATGTCTTTTGTGGTGATGGACAACAAACAAAAATTAAACTGGCAAAATGCTCTTACAATCACTGACTGTCATCCGTTGCTCAACAAAAAAGCACTAGTGTCCCAAGCTATTGGATTATTACAACATATAGACAAACAGTAGGCACTCATCAAGTCGATTGTAAGAAATCTCTGCATTACAAAATAGAGAGAAGTGGGCACTATAAACAGGTTTTTCAGAATAAAATTTGGGAATTACAAAAATAATAAATGCCAAAATTTGAAAGTATGATATATCCATATATCCATATGAGAATTTCTCTAACGAAAAAGTACACCATAACTAAAATATGTAGAGAGCATACATAAACATGTAAATGCTGAAGAAGTATAATTGTTTTTAGAGTTTCATCTGCATAGAAATGATCTATTCATAGAGCGTTTTCTGAAAGGAGATTGCTAAATATAATTTAATTTATAGGGTCTGTAAGTCTGGTCATGTGACACAGAGAAATCACGATAAAACTGCAATTTGAAAACGTTTCCCGCCAAAATATGATGTTGCATGATTATGACGTTCCAGGTAAAGATTATATTTTAAACTGGATGCAAATGTTCAAAGATGCTTAATATACTTATTCTATGAATGTTACTCTGATCATTTTTTCTTTTGATATTTATATCAGTGTTATATTCCATCAGCTTTAATATTGACAAATTTTTAGCTCACCTGGCCTAAAAGGCCATGTGAGTTATTGCCATGATTGCCCTTTTTCCGTAAAAAATTTCTAAATTTCGATATTCTTTATTCTTTTATTACAAAAACTATAACAGATAGAGGTCAACTTTAATTGCAAAAATGTTCAGCATATCAAAATCTACCCACCCTGAAATTTTGAAGAAAATCTGACCACCCATATAGGAGTTACTGCCCTTTATTTGTCAAATTTAAGAAATTTGATACTTTTTGTTATCAATTTAAAAAATCTTCTCCTCTTAAGCAACTGGGCCAACTGTTACCAAACTTGACTTGAATCATCACCAGGGTAAACAGTTTCAAAATTGTGTTCGAATAGTCTGAAAACCAAGCAACATGGCTGCTGTTACTAAAAATAGAACAAACGGATAAATTGCATTTTTTTTTGCAAATAACTCGAAAACCGTTACAGATATCAAAAATTTTGATGGGAATGAAAATAATCATTATGTCAAGATCTACCATCTCTGCAATTTTAAAGAAAATCCATAAACTCATGTTGGAGTTATTGCACTTTTTAGTTCACCTGGCCAAAGGCCATGTGAGCTTTTGCCATCATTCGGCGTTCGTTGTCCGTCCGTCCGTCTGTCGTCCGTCCGTCCGTTAACTTTTATTCAAAGATCTTCTCCTCTGAAACTACTAGGCCAATACTAATCAAACTTGGCCCGAATCATTACCAGGGTATGTTCTTTCAAGTTTAGGATTTTTATGTCCGTAGACCAAACAACATGGCCGCTGTTACTAAAAATAGAACATAGGGGGTAAATTGCTGTTTTTTTGCAAATTACTCAAAAACCATTACTGATATCAAAGGTGAAAATTAGAGGTAAAAATGATCAGCATGATGAGATCTACCTGCCCTGCAATTTTGGAGAATATCTGTTTACCCGTCTTGGAGTTATCGCCCCTTTTCTGTAAAATTTTCAGTTTTTTGTGCTTTCTGGTATTATATATTGAAATTGATAGAATATAGAAGTAAAGTTTGTATAACAAAAAAGGTCAGCATAGTAAGATCTACATGTCCTGCAATTTTGAAGAAAATCTGACAACCCATATAGGAGTTATTGCCGATTTTTCTTTGAATTTTCACAATTTTTAAACTTTTTTACTTTTATTTCAAAAACTGTTTGAGATAAAGGTTAAAAGTGAATTGCAAAAGTGTTGTTGTTTTCCAGAACTGCAATGTCTACATATGTCCAGCAGGTTCGCATCTCATCAAAGATGGCCACCAGTGGGGAAGACAGTTTAACTTAGGACCCTATGGGAAATGCATTCAAAGATCTTCTCCTCTGAAGCCACTGAGCCGATGGGGACCAAATTTTGTCACAATAGTCCTTTGGTGGTCCCCTTTAAGGTTTGTGATTTTTGCGTTTGTACCTCATCCAAGATGGCTGCCAGCGTGGAGCACAGTTTAACATAGGGACCCTATGGGAAATGCATTCAAATGTCTTCTCTTCTGAACCCACGGAGCCTATTGGAACCAAACTTGGTTACAATAGTCTTTAGATGTTTTCTTTCAAAATTTGTGATTTTTATGTTCATACCTCATTCAAGATGGCTGCCAGCAGGGAACATAGTTTAACATAGGGACCCTATAGGAAATGCATCCAAAGATCTTTTTCTCTGATACTACCAAGCCAAATTGAACCAAACTTGGTCACAATAGTCCTTGAGTGGTCTCCTTTAAAGTTTGAGATTTTTACGTTCTTACCTTATCCAAGATGGCCGCCAGCGTGGAACATAGTTTACATAGGGACTCTATGGGGAAATGCATTCAAATGAACTGATTTATAGTATGAATGGGTGGTCTATAGGTGACAATGGATAAAACCAGTGACCAGGTGAGCGATACAGGCTCATGTGAGCCTCTAGTTTTTCCATAACAAGAGAAGATGAAGGTTAAGTGTAAATTGATAAAATGTTTGCCATGCTGTGGCGACTTCAAAACTGGTGTATAAAATTGTTCGTCGACTGCCTTTTTTCAAAATAGCCGCCAAAAAAAAGCGGGAAAATTCAACATTGTCCAATTTCAATAAAATTTGGTTTCCAATTAGATACTGATGTTGCGACTTCAAACTTGTTCATTGACTGCCATTTTCAAAATGGCTGCCAAAAAAGACGTTAAAATTCAACATGATCGATTTCAATGAAATTTGGTTTCCAAATAAGATATTGATGTTTTGACTTCAAAACCAATGTTGAAAATTGTTCATTGACCGCCATTTTCAAAATGGCTTCCGAAAAAGGTGGGAAAATTCAACATTGTCAGATTTCAATGAAATTTGGTTTCCAAGTGGATCTTGATGTTGCAACTTCAAAACAGATGCTGAAAATTGTTCGTTGACGGCCATTTTCAGAATGGCCGCCAAAAAAGACGGGAAAAATTCAACCTTGTCCAGTTTCAATCAAATTTGGTTTCCAAATAGGTATTGATGTCATAAATTCAAACCAATGTTAAAAATTATTTGTTGACCGCCATTTTCAAAATGATTACCGCAAAAGGCTGGAATATTCAACATTGTCCGATTTCACTGAAATTTGGTTTCCAAGTAAATATTGATGTTGCAACTTCAAAACAGATGCTGAANGCCAGCAGGGAACATAGTTTAACATAGGGACCCTATGGGAAATGCATCCAAAGATCTTTTTCTCTGAAACTACCAAGCCAAATTGAACCAAACTTGGTCACAATAGTCCTTGAGTGGTCCCCTTTAAAGTTTGTGATTTTTACGTTCTTACCTTATCCAAGATGGCCGCCAGCGTGGAACATAGTTTACATAGGGACTCTTAGGGAAATGCATTAAAATGAACTGATTTATAGGATGAATGGGTGGTCTATAGGTGACAATGAATAAAACCAGTGACCAGGTGAGCGATACAGGCTCATGTGAGCCTCTAGTTTTTCCATTACAAGAGAAGATGAAGGTTAAGTGTAAATTGATAAAATGTTTGCCATGCTGTGGCGACTTCAAAACTGGTGTATAAAATTGTTCGTCGACCGCCTTTTTTCAAAATAGCCGTCAAAAAAAAGCGGGAAAATTCAACATTGTCCAATTTCAATAAAATTTGGTTTCCAATTAGATACTGGTGTTGCGACTTACAACTTGTTCATTGACTGCCATTTTCAAAATGGCTGCCAAAAAAAGACGTTAAAATTCAACATGATCGATTTAAATGAAATTTGGTTCAAATAAGATATTGATGTTTTGAACCCATGTTGAAAATTGTTCATTGACCGCCATTTTCAAAATGGCTTCCGAAAAAGGTAGGAAAATTCAACATTGTCAGATTTCAATGAAATTTGGTTTCCAAGTGGATATTGGTGTCACTACTTCAAAAATGTGGTGATGAAAATTGTTTGTTGACTTCCATTTTCTAATGCAGTGTTTTTTTTTGTGTGTGTCAAATGTGGGTCTGGATATCGGACCCATTCCCAATGCGAAAATTACTTATTTTTTCCCAAAATAATGTTTGATTTTCCCAATCCTGCTGTGCCATGTATTTAATATAAATATAACCAGCAAATATACTTGAAAGCATTTTTTATGTTCAACTGGTGTACTAAAACCTGTTTGCAATACAGATACTTGCGAGTTCCTTCGCATTCCGCATATTTTCCCTAGGCTAAATATAGCTATAGTCATAGAGATATTTTTTCTGACCAATCAAACGTCGTTAATTTTGCGGGTAATATCCGGGTCTTCTTAAAAGGTCAATGTCATATGTGTCAAAACAATCATGACATCAGAAACTAAATCGGCGAATCAAGCCTCTTTTTCGTTCTGGTAGTAAATAAACAATAATTATATTGATGAGGAACCGACGATAGTCACTACTGAGTCCGCGAAAGGCAAGATTGTTACATTATTAGAATTCTCACTATGCACGATGTACGAGTAAAATAATATCATTTCATGTACACGACCGGTTATACCTTACATAGATACAGGGAATAAAAGGTTATAGTACGAGGATTTGGCTTGCATGTCGCATTTTGTAGATTCTCTTGAAACACTGCAAATAAAATATGGCTGCCAAAAAAAGGAGGAACAATTCAACATTGTCTGATTTCAATGAAATTTGGTTTCCAAATAGATAAATTGTGAATTCAAAACTGATGTAAAAAATTGTTCGCTTACTGCCATTTTTAAATGGTTGCCAAAAATGGCGGGAAATTCAACATTATCCGATTTCAAAGAAATTCGGTGTCCAAGTGGATATTGATGTCACTGATTACAAAATGGTGTTGAATATTGTTTGTTGACCGCCATTTTCAAAATGGCCGCCAAAAAGGGCGGGAAAATTCAACATTGTCTTATTTCAATGAAATTTGGTTTCCAAAAAATATTGATGTGGTAACTTAAAATATATGGTTTTAAATATTGTTGTTGACCACCATTTACAAAATTATGTCTCAACTTCAAAACTGGCGTTGAAAGTGGTCTTTAGCAAGTACGTTTTTGTAAAAAAAAAAGCCCAATAAAGAAATATAGTAAAACACCATCAGACTTTAGATACAGTTCAAGATATTGGTGGTGTTTTAGCCACCAAATTTTGAGAGACTTAAGTTCAACTGTAAAACTTACAATCTTAGCTTGATTGTGGCAACTGATAGCCAGGTGAGCGATATAGGCTCTTTGGAGCCTGTAGTTTTTTACGACTTTACCGAATAAGATCATTTCAATACATATATAATGCAATTGCCATGATTACACTGCTGATTGTTTTTCCTGCTTATATATGAGGTAGGGGAGTTACTTTTGTCTTGCCTGCACAGCTTTGTTACATTTAGAACATGTCAGTAAACAGGAATGGACTATAATGATTCTTCCTAATTGAGTCATTTATGCATAAAATATAGGTCACAGTCAGCATTCGAAGCATGCATTGCAGCTATCATCCAAAATCACACTATACATTTTGTACATAGTATATACAAATATGGTTGATGTGGAACATGATAGTAACTGGGAATGGACTTAACCATTCTACTAATAAGAGTCATTCATGTATAAAATTTAGTTCATAGTCAGCATGTGAATTTACGAGTAGCAATTAGTCAACTGATAACAATTTATTTCTGCTAAAGCTCGTTAACTACAATTGCTAGAGGCTTGATATTCTATATTTGAATAGATCTAATGAAGATTAATACAAATCCACCCAAAAATTTTGGTCAGGTCAAAGGTCAAGGCAAAATTGAGAACTTTAACAAAAACTTTAACATTGACTATATCTTTTCAACCAGATGTGATAGGTCCTTCATATTTGGCCTGTATATTGGTCATATGGAACTGAGCAGCATTATGTAAATTTCACTAAGGTCAGGTCAAAGGTCAAGGTCATAGAGGTTAAAAGGTCAAAATCTAGATTTTGTTATAACTCGTTAATTACAATTGCTAGAGGCTTGATATTCTACTAGTATATGTAAATAGATCTAATGAAGCTTAATACAAAATTAATCCACCAAAAAAATTGGGTCAGGTCAAAGGTCAAGGTCATTGAGTGAAAATTTGAAAACTTGAACATGGCCGATATTTTGACAACCAGATGCAATAGGGCCTTCATATCTGGTCTGTATATTGATCATATAAGCTGAACACCATTATGCAAATTTCATTAAGGTCATGTCAAAGGTCAAGTCACAGAGGTCAAAATTTAGATTTTGCTTTTTCCTGGTAAATTTCAATTGAAAGAGTCTTGATTTTCTATATGTGGATAGATCTAATGGAGCTTAGTACAAATGTCTACTTAACCTTAATTTCTAGTGGTTGCAATTTTAGTAATTATTTTGATTGGTAGACATGGTTGCTGCTGGGGGCATAGTGTTTCACAAATACATCTTGTTTTTTAATTGTTTTGTGGAGGACAAATATTCTTGGAATTCATATTAAATGAATACATTAATATTCACTGAAAAAAAATTGTGGGGATTTCCCACGGAATAAATCAATTATAATCCTTAGAAACTATATTTCAGCTGTACCAACTATTACTATAAAGCAGAGTTCCTATTCAGTGACTGCTGGTGGAACTGTCACTCTAGACTGTACAGTATCAAGTCCACAACAAGATGTAACTAGCGTACAATGGCAAAGAAATGTCAATGGTATTATAACAACAATCAATTCTACCACCGACGCCAAGAAATACAGTGGAAGTACCCCCACTACACCCTCACTCACCATCTTTAATGCTGGCTGTAGTGACGTAGGAACTTATACATGTTTTGCCAACAATGATATTGTAACTGGTCAGAGTTCTGCAACAACACTCAGTGTAACAGGAAGTAGGTATATTTAACTTCACTTTATACAACTTTTTCAACCTTATCTCTCTAATTGTTTATGAGTTGTTTTGTTTGCAAATTTTGTTTTTTTTTCTGTCATGTCAGTCCTACAATCTTTATGTCTGACTTTTAAAAGAAAAACAAACCAACAAGAGAATATTTATTTGGTATGCAGTTTCAAAATGTGTTCGATTAGTCAAACAACATTGCAACAGATTACTAAAAGTAGAACATAGAGGTTTATTGCTGTTTTTTTTGTAAACAACTTGATAACCGTTACAGATCCAAATCTGACAGGTCCAAAGTGATCACCATGGCAAGATCTTCCTGCCCTGCAAATTATGAAGAAAATCCTTTCGTCCGTCCTTTTCTTGTGACTCAAACTCCTCCTACATTTTTGGATTTAGTGATTTTATTTTGTTGTAGAAAATGCGCAATTAGCTTTCGGATTTTTGATATTGGTCTTGGTGCAAACAAGAGGCCCCAAGATGTCAATTTTAACAAAGACCCATGGATTTGGATTTTGACACATGTTGAATGTTACGCAAACTGCTCCTACTTTTTTGGATTTAGGTATTAAATCTTTATGCAGAATTGGTGCATATAGTCTATAGATTTGCAATAAGCTTTTGGAATTTTGGTTCCGGTTCCAACTTTGGTAAATTTCCTGCAAATGTCAAAGACACATATTTTTTTTTAAATTTTGGCATCTTATCTTATATTCTGACAAGTCCTTTGTAAAAAACAAATTTCTGATAACTTAGGATCCTGAAAGGTGGTTCCAGTTTTGGTAAATTTCCTGAAAGTCTCTAAGACCACTTACTTTTTGGAATTCTATCTAGCAACTGTACTTAAAATGTTTGTTTAGTTTAGGACAAACATTTTCAACATATTAATTTCAAAAATATTGATTCCAATCTTTGTTAATTTCCTGAAAGTCTCAAAGACCAGTTATTTTTTGGAATTCTTCTTAGCAACCATATATCCTAGAATTCTTTTGTAACAATAACGATTAGTAGTAGGTAGATTTCAAAAATAATAAAAATATTTATGCCCAGGGTGTATAACAACTGTTTTCTGTGTCAAACAGGGAATGAGGGGATAGCTATCGTTTCCGACAACATCTAGTTTACTTTTTTTTAACATTGTGTCTTATTTTCATACCACCACAAAAAAATTTTGAGGTAGCATAATTTTATGGCGCTGTCGTCGTTATTGTCGTCGTCGTAGTTGTCGTCCGCGTAGTCGTCTGTAGACACTTTTGTTTTTGGTCAATAACTTAAGTTCCACTTGATCAATCCTAATGAATTTTTAACACAATGTTCCTTGGCAAAAAAGATTGGGTTTTGTTGCCTCTCCCGTTTTAAAAAAAGGGGCCAAAAAGGGAAAATTTGGTGTATTCACATTATTGGCTGTAGAATTTTTATTATTCATCAGATTTTGATGGGGTTTCTTTCAGTGTGCTCCTGAGAAAATTTCCAATCAGTGGTATGCAAAAGATTTCACGTTAAATGTACCGTTCATGAGATAAATAGGGCTCAAAAGGGGCAAATCACAAAAATTTTATTTTTTTTTATTTCTAGTCCGATTTTGATGAAGTTTTTTTTTTTTTTTCAATGGATTCCTCAAGAAAAATTAATATGGTATTTAACTATTAGATATTCCAAAACATGTTGCCTTTTGGAGGTATGAGGGGCCAAAACGGTCCGAAATTACAAATGTGGAAATAACGTAATTTTTTTATTTTTCATCAGTTTCCATGGAATTTTTCTTTACATTCCTCCTGCCTTAAACCTTAGTAGTATGTCAAAGGATTCTTCGTATCTCTGACAGTTTCGGAGCTGTAAGGGGTCAAAGGGGTCAAAATTGCAATTTTCAAATATGTTAAATTTTTATTTCTGATCGGATTTCAATGGGATATTTTTCTTTAGATTACTCTTGCTTTAAGCTTTCAGTTATTGTCAATAGATTTTGCTTATCTCTTACCGTTTCTGAGCTATAAGGGGTCAATGAGGCCAAAACGGCAATTTTCAGAAAGATGCAAAATCTTTATGTCTCATAAGATTTAAGTGTTTTTTTTTATTTATTTTATTTAAAAATATTTTTTTAATCCCTTTTGATGTAAGCTGCAGGAGTATGTCAACAGATTCATAAGCATATCTCTTACAGATTGTGAGCTTACAGGGATAAAAAGGGCTAATTTCTAGTTTGTGTCCAGCTAATTACTGTTTCTGGCTCCTTATTGTATCCATATAGTTGCTCTGTCCACATTCACTTTATGTTACACTTTATGTTCAAATTTCAGTGGTCGACATGCTGCGGTCATATCATGCTGCGCTCTGCGTAGCCCTTTATTCAAAAAAGTAGCAGCAGATTGAAGTAACTAATTGACCGCAATTTTTCTCTCTCCGCCTCACATTACAAAAACTTCCTTTTTATATCCTATAGTATCTTTAAGAGAGACAATGATGTTTAGGATTACATTAATGATCAGAAAGAAGTGACAATTTATTATTAATAAATTGATAAATTGATCTCGGCCACAATAGGAAACTATTGATGATCAGAGAGAAATGACAATTTATTACTTATAAATTATGTAGAATTATGGTCATAAGCATCTTATCTAACATAAAAGACATAATGGATGAACAACATTTAATTAATTATTTTTAATTGTTCGGTGGTAACATTAATTATCTCTAAATAAGAGGATAGTCAAAAGACTCTAAGAAACAATTTTCTTCATGTTAAAAACTCATTATCGTTAACAATTTTTGTATTTAATTTTCATTTTGTTCTGTTTCTCAAAGTACAATAAGAACTTTATTATAAAAGCATTCCAGACCAGATGGTGTCACGCCTAGTTCAATAGTCTTACATCACTCCCCTCCTAGAATGAAAATGCTCCAAAAAAAACCTTTGGAGTGCAGTTTCATTTACTTTTTTTTAACCATATTTTATAAATTACTATTGGGACAACGACGTTGTTGAACGTATCCCTTCACTTGTAAGTAGGGTGATTTTCCGGAAGTTGCGTGCCTGACTGACCCTCTTGGATATCTCGTCATCACTGTCGGCAACTCACTAGGAAGAAAACCATGTTCTATTGACAGTAGTTGCGTGCGTGACGGACCCCTTTTCCTTGGTGTCTTGTCACCACTGTCGGCATCTACTGCGTATTGTTTAGTTTAATTAATTCTTCTTTCGATATTTGGAGAGTGCATTTATCAGTGACACCCTGGTCATGCTCTATACGGTACTTAACTATGATTTTTTTTTTCTTTTACTCCTGCCTATAAGAATATTTTAGTTATTTTAGGGGGCTGCTGCTACTTATTATATTATTACACAAGTTATATATATTGATTACAACATCTATAAATATGCAATTGTCTATTTTTCACTTATTGTCTTTTTTTAATAACTTCTTTATCAGTACTTAAAACATGCAATTTACTGTTCATTAATAGCAATAAAACATGCATTATTGTCCACTGATATCACTGTCACTTAGGTTTAAGTCATGAAAATTTAAACATGCATTATTGTTCATTAAACCTTGCTTTTCATAGTTCATTCACATCAATTAACATTAAAGTCAATCCGTCATTAAATCGTTCATTGTTTGTCTGATTACACATGGCATCCATGTTATAGTTTGTTATTACAATAACAAGACGATACACACTTCAAACGGTAAATCCGATTACTTTGGTGTAACAAGTCATTATCCATAAACGGAACAGTCAATAATCCAAATAATACATCCATCACAAGAAATATATTCACTAACAACAGTTAGACACGTAATGATTACAGAAAGTTTATGGAATGTTAATTAAAATGTTACAACACGGAAAGATTCTGTTACTACGGATAGTTCAATATACATAATAATCCATGGTTTGATCAATGATTGAGGAAAAGCGATTATTGTTCATGTTTGATGGCTTTGAGTTCATTTCTCAAAGAAGGATAAACTGCACTTACTTGAGGTCGAATATTTGGCAATTCTTCCACACTTGTTTCGCTCGGGTACGGCGGTGACATGGCAGTAACCTCTGCCAACCCGTGTATTGCGGGTTCGGTACTAGTGAGACCAGGTGTCACACTTTGGGTTTCGGGTTTGCTGCATCGACGGTTAATTGTCATATATGTTTGTTCCTGTGTGGCAGTCGGGATATCACTATCAGAAGTTGTTTGTGCCTTGAACGGTGGAAAACGTACTGGTAAACTCTTACAAAACAGTTCATTTTGATCCGAACGATCATATCGTTCTCGGAGATACATTTTTGAGAGTCGTGAATTTGGTCGAGCAATAGATGTGTTCAAGCCTTGGCTATCAAATTCATGTTGAAAAAGATGTGTTTGTGGTCCACCAATCCTATTCCATACTGTTTGTAGTTCCTGCCTAGGAGTGCTGGGTAACGGCCAGTGAGACAAACGTGGCATTGATATACTCTCCCTAGCAGCGATTAGAACTGACTCTGATTGGTCCCTATGTTTATGGGTATTCTTTTTCCTTTTATTTAAAGCTTTTATTTTATGTCGAAATTTTATTACACAGCCTAAAGTGATTAGAAGTAATATTCCTAGTGTTCCTATCACACAAATCCAAATTCTTGGTTTATTTACCATGGGCTGGGGGTCAAGTTTATGGAGTTTAATTCTTCCTTAAGTTGATTGATTGGCATTTCCTGTATTTCTTTTAATTTTGGGGGTATAATGACTTTATGAAAATCTGGAATTACTTCATCAAACGTCTTCCATAATTTTAGTAGATTGAATTGGTAATTATTTACAAAGATTCCAAACGTATTTGTTAAGTTATATCGACTTTCCTTATGATAATGAGGGAGTAGGGTCATGTAGACATTATGAGCAGAACAGGTCAGTTTTAGTTTTATAATATCAATAGGGGCTTTAGTAACAAGAGTATAATTAGATAGGGAATTACATGATACGCTAAAAGTCAAGGGTTCCTTAGCAATAACTAACCAATGCCCATCGGTTAGATATTTAGCTTGTGGCATCACTGATATTTTAGATACCAATAAATTCACTTACAGATATGCATGCAGTGCCATTAGCATGTCCTTTGCTAATTGAAAAGACTTTTGTTTTGATTCATCGTTAGCTTTGTTAATGGTAAAATTAATCAGATTTGTCACTTGATTAGTTACTTCCGAATTGAGGGTTGCTTCCTTTTCACAAGCCCCGAGGGATTCAAAGTAGTGAGTGTCTTCTGCTTTGGTGGCATTTCCGTGCTGCAAGCGTTTCTTGATGTGGCCGATCTCCTTATCTTTATCTTGTTCTCGTTTAATATCAATAGTTTTGAACACCACATCATCTGCTTTCGTAACATCACCAGGGGGATCAACTTCGCAAGAAGCATATTTCTGTGGCTCGAACTTGTCAGAATTAATAACATTTACCTCATACGCACGATCATCGATATCAGGTTCATCGCTACTACTTTCACCTGAGTCTGTCGCGGCATCATAAGAGGTAGGAGGGATCCTTGAAAGCAAATCGGCACATTGGTTGTGTCGACCTTCAATATATTCCACTTCAGCGTTATAGCCAGCAAGACTAAGGGCCCATAACTGTATCTTTTTATTCTGCATGGGAGAGTCCAAAATGTATTTAAGTGGTTGATGGTCAGTCCTGATAACGAACTGGGCATCATGCAAATAATGATCTAGTTTCTGTAATGAATAATGTATTGCATAACATTCACGCTCAATAGTGGACCATTTCCGTTGTGTTGGACTTAATTTATGTGACAGAAAATATATGGGTTTTTCTTCGCCTGTTTCATCTACTTGAGTCAGCACAGCTCCTATGCAACTGTCACTACTGTCGGTATACAGTACATATGGTTTATTTGTATCTGGAAAAGCTAAATATGGTATCACGGTAAGACTCTTTTTGATAAAATTGAATGCCTGCTGACATTCTGAGTTCCATTTAAATCGTGCATATTTCTTGGTCAATGCTATGAGTGGTTCTGCTATTTTTGAAAAGTTGGGTATCACTCTACGATAGAAACCAGCCATGACAAGGAAGCCTCTAATTTCTTTTACAGTTTTTGGTTCAGGTAACTTCCTAATACACTCTACCTTCTTTGGATTCGGTTTTACACCTTGTTTGCTGATTACAAATCCTAGGTATTCCGTTTCAGTTTGGAAAAAGGCACAATTCTTCAACTTCAGTTTTAAATGGTGTTCCCTTAACTTGTTGAATACATGATTCATATGTTTAAGATGTTCTTCTGCCGTTTTACTGAAAATCAATATGTCATCCAAATAAGCGATTGCAAACTCTTCACAGCCCTGTAATACAATATTCATCAATTCTTGAAAAACCCCTGGAGCGGTGTTAAGTCCGAAAGGCATGACATTGAATTGGAACAGACCTTTGTGGCATGCAAATGCGGTCTTCTCTTTACTCTGCTCGTCTAATTTTACCTGCCAATACCCACTTTTAAGGTCCAGTGTTGTAAAATAGACCGACTTACCAAGTAGGGCCAAGATGTCATCGATCACTGGTAAGGGGAAGGACATGGGTCGGATGATCCTGTTCAGCGAGCGGAAGTCGACACACATTCTGTTACTACCATCCTTCTTCTTAACCACTACAAGAGGAAAGGACCATGGTGACTTAGATCTTTCGATGATTCCCGATTCTAACATCTCATTAACAGCTTCATCAATAATTTTGCGTTTATTTAAAGGTACTCTATATGGTCTATTCTTTAGCGGAGCGTGATTTCCTGTATCAATTTTCATTTCAACGGCTTGGGTGCAGCCAAGCTCAGAGTCTTTTTTAGCAAATAAATCTCTGTTTTTCCTTAAAATTTTCAAAGTGTCTTTCCTAAATTCTTCGGTTACAGTTACCTCGGCAAAATCTTCGGCCTTATTGTCTGATTGTTCTTTGGTATTCAATGCGGATACTGGTGTGATCTGGGGTTGTTCGAGAGGGTAAACCTTCCCTATGATACAGCTACGGCGTAGCGTCACGTGTCTGCCAGTCTGATTAATGAGCATAATTGGTAACTTTACGATTAATATTAACCTTGCTGACAACTTCCCTTACATATATACCAGGGTCGTCTTGAATGCAATGATTTTCAAGATTACTCACCTCAACTAGTCTTGAGTTGGGAATTTTAAAGCCTTGCCGAGTTCTTCCATAACAGACAACGGCGGTTTGAGGTCGGAGTACTGTCTTTTTATGGACCTGTAGAATAGAGGAAATGTGAATATCTTCCTCTAACCTGACATAAGTAGTACCAACTCTGAGCATCCCTAAATCGAAATATAACCTTACCACATTACTTTTCAGCCAATCACGTCCCAATATAAAATTTCGATTAAGTCCATCTATTATTAAAATTTTTTGTTCCAATGATACGCCATTCATTGTAAATGGTGTAGTGACTTGACCTACAACGGACAGTGTGTCTCCGTTAGCAGTGTG
>MJUU01023978.1:72896-93715 GCA_002080025.1 Modiolus philippinarum
ATTCCCTGCCAAATTTAAATTAATTGTTGAATCCAACTTTTGGTAACTGGCTTTGGATTTGTTCTGTTTCCTAAAAGTTTTAGAATGACCTTTTGTATAAAAATTCCTAAATTTATTTCCTGTAAAATTTTGAAAACCCCAAAAAGTATTCCCTCCTCCATCGACTCCCGGGTGATGAAGGAGGGGCTTTAGTTTGACCAGTTAGGTCTAAAATTTTGTTGCTGAAATTTTCTGTTCGGGTACATGGGGGTTCTATTTCTATCAGGTACTGTACGATTTGGACAATTCCTCCTCAAGTGGCCAATCATGTGGCAAATCCAACATTCTGCTCCCCGTACCCAGTCATCATAACTGGTAACGACCCTTTGTTTTGTGTTATTCCGTTCATCCCTATTGATATTATTACCTGCCTTATTTGGTCTCCTTTGTGCACCTCCTGAATTACCTTTACTTGGTTGTTTTTGACGCGGTTGGGAGCGGACTACCCTTTGAACGGGCTTGGGTCTAGGCAAGTTCTGTTCACCCTCCGACTCTTCGTCTGAGTCACTTATGACCATGGGTTCCTCTGCAGTGTCTCCGGCTGCATAAATCTTCAAGTCCCTAGTCCTTGGTAGGGCTGGTTTGTTACAACTTGGGCATTTCTGCTCTTTGTTTTGACAACGGTAACACAATTTTCTCCTCATGTGGCCTATTTCCATAGGTTCTATTTGACGACCATTATCTTGACGAAATGGGTTAAATGTTGGCCATTGGGGACTGGGGTTTGCATGGGTATTGTGATATCTATGCGGGAGTTCCTCGGTCATATTTGCAATTTGATTAGATCTATCCGCGAAACGCTGACGTAAATTTTGTTCCTTCATAGCGACCTTTATTGCTTCTTCGATATTTGCTGGTTCACTTCTCATCAATCGGAGACGTAAATAGTCATGATACAGCCCGTCACAGAATATATCTGCCAGTTGTCTCTGGACTAAATTACGCATAGTTTCATCTTTTTCTGACAGAGTGATCGGATACGCATCTTCCGCGATTCTTAACAAGCGTCCGGCAAACATTTGTACACTCTCATCTGGGGTTTGCCTAGTTCGCCGCAAAAGTGATAATGCTTGCTGTTGGTCTGTAATTTCGGCAAATCGTGATTGGAGGAGTTCCTTAAGTTCTGGCCAAACTGGAATTTTACCTTCTCTTTCTGTTTCCTTGATATATCTCATAACATAATCGGCCACTAGACCCGTACATGTGACATAAACAATCTGGGGAATGTCAATGTCCCTCAACTTGGCCATTTGGGCATACCGTTCTATGTTTCTAATCCATTGTTTAAACTGCTTGGGATCCCCCTCATAGGTTTGGACAATACTGAATAATGGAACAGAAACAGCGGTCTGAAGGGCTTTTAATTGATCAAGGGCAGTTTTGGCCCACATTTTTGGGTCATCTTCATCCAATGCTTCGTGTTGGGGACATGAGTTAGGTGGGCGGGACGGTCCAGTTGAGGGCTCATAATGTCTGGGCATGTCAGACGATTCAGGTCTGCTAGAATGTCCTAATTGTCCAAAATTGTCAGTTAATTCAGAGATGGCGTCTTTTAAGTCAAGGGTCATCTTGAGGGTATTTCAGATATTAAACAAATACATATACATTTAATTTGTTCTTATTATTGTTAGATTTGTGTGTTTGTTTATTTATTTTCATCAACTAACTTACTTCATTCTCTTATTATTAGACAAAATAAATTTTCTAATGACAATTTGACAATTATGCTCATTTTTTATTGTTAACATGACCCGTAAGTCTTTAAAGTGATTNTAATTACTGGGTTATTCCCCTTATTATGTCCATGCAATTATTGTGTCAAGCTCTTTAGTATGTCCACACTCACTTTCAATTACACTTGTTCAAATTTCAGTGGTCGACATGCTGCGGTCGTATCATGCTGCGCTCGGCGTAGCCCTTTATTTCCTATATCTTCAAAGTTCCATTTAATTACCAAATATTTAAGCAATAATATGACCTGCTAAATTCTATACCATTCTCAATTAACATTTTTTACATAAAATTTAAGGAGCCAGTTCTATATTGCTACTCTATAGGAGAATATAAAAAAGTTTGCTCACCATTTCTGCAGTCTTCTAGATGATCCTGGTCACGGCACCAGATAATCTATGTAAGAAGATTATGGACAAGTCCCAAGGTTCTCAATTATCTTTATAGTAACAAGACGATTACGGTTATATAGTTTACTTTGTCTCTAAATTTCACTACAACTAGTCACAAATAATATCAAAGTTATTTCACAAATAATTGTAACAGTAAATATCGAATATTGCTAAGTAGCAGCAGATTGAAGTAACTAATTGACCGCAATTTTTCTCTCTCCGCCTCACATTACAAAAACTTCCTTTTTATATCCTATAGTATCTTTAAGAGAGACAATGATGTTTAGGATTACATTAATGATCAGAAAGAAGTGACAATTTATTATTTATAAATTATGTAGAATTATGGTCATAAGCATCTTATCTAAAAGACATAATGGATGAACAACATTTAATTAATTATTTTTAATTGTTCGGTGGTAACATTAATTATCTCTAAATAAGAGGATACTGTGAAAGTACTGTTGTTCGTGGGGCTCCAATTTTCGTGGATTTCATGGTTGGCTAAAACCACGAAATTAAGTTCCCATCGAAATGCATTTTTTGCTATAGTATTACTGCACAGAATTTCAAACCACGAATTTAAGTACCCACGAAATAATGATATTTTTTAAAACCACGAAAATTGATGTCCACGAATAAAAGTACTTCCACAGTAGTCAAAAGACTCTAAGAAACAATTTTCTTCATGTTAAAAACTCATTATCGTTAACAATTTTTGTATTTAATTTTCATTTTGTTCTGTTTCTCAAAGTATAATAAGAACTTTATTATAAAAGCATTCCCGACCAGATGGTGTCACGCCTAGTTCAATAGTCTTACAACTGTACTTAAAATGTTTGTTTAGTTTAGGACAAACATTTTCAACATATTGATTTCAAAAATATTGATTTCAATCTTTGTTAATTTCCTGAAAGTCTCAAAGACCAGTTATTTTTTGGAATTATCTTAGCAACCATATATCCTAGAATTCTTTAGTAACAATAACGATTAGTAGTAGGTAGATTTCAAAAATAATAAAAATATTTATGCCCAGGGTGTATAACAACTGTTTTCTGTGTCAAACAGGGAGTGAGGGGATAGCTATCGTTTCCGACAACATCTAGTTTATTTTTTTTAACATTGTGTCTTATTTTCATACCACCACAAAAAATTTTGAGGTCGTATAATGGTATGTCGCTGTCGTCGTTGTTGTCATCGTCGTAGTTGTCGTCCGCGTAGTCCTCTGTAGACACTTTTGTTTTTGGTCAATAACTTAAGTTCCACTTGATCAGTCCTTATGAATTTTTAACACAATGTTCCTTGACAAAAAAGATTCGATTTTGTGGCCTTTCCCGTTTTTAAAAAAGGGGCCAAAAAGGGAAAAATTTGGTGTATTCACATTATTGGCTGTAGAATTGATTTTGATGGGGTTTCTTTCAGTGTGCTCCTGAGAAAATTTCCAATCAGTAGTATGCAAAAGATTTCACGTCAAATGTACCGGTCATGAGATAAATAGGGCTCAAAAGGGGCAAATCACAAAAATTTTATTTTGTTTTATTTCTAGTCCGATTTTGATGAAGTTTTTTTTCAATGGATTCCTCAAGAAAAATTAATATGGTATTTAACTATTAGATATTCCAAAACATGTTGCCTTTTGGAGCTATGAGGGGCCAAAACGGTCCAAAATTACAAATGAATAACGTATTTTTTGTTAATTTTTCATCAGATTTCCATGGAATTTTTCTTTACATTCCTCCTGCCTTAAACTTTCAGTAGTATGTCAACAGATTTTTCGTATCTCTGACAGTTTCGGAGCTGTAAGGGGTCAAAGGGGTCAAAATTGCAATTTTCACAAATATGTTAAATTTTTATTTCTGATCGGATTTCAATGGGATATTTTTCTTTGGATTACTCTTGCTTTAAGCTTTCAGTTATTGTCAATAGATTTTGCTTATCTCTTACTGTTTCTGAGCTATAAGGGGTCAATGAGGCCAAAACGGCAATTTTCAGAAAGATGCAAAATCTTTATGTCTCATAAGATTTAAGTGTTTTTTTTTATTTATTTTATTTAAAAATATTTTTTTAATCCCTTTTGATGTAAGCTGCAGGAGTATGTCAACAGATTCATAAGCATATCTCATACAGATTGTGAGCTTACAGGGATAAAAAGGGCTAATTTCTGGTTTGTGTCCAGCTAATTACTGTTTCTGGCTCATTATTGTATCCATATAGTTGCTCTGTCCACATTCACTTTATGTTACACTTTATGTTCAAATTTCAGTGGTCGACATGCTGCGGTCGTATCATGCTGCGCTCTGCATAGCCCTTTATTCAAAAAAGCTTTGAGATAGAGATCAAGAAGTGTTCATCTTATTCAGAAGTACAATTTTTAACATATATCTGACAGGTTCACGTCTCATCCAAGATGGCTACCACCTTGAGATATATAGTTTAACATAGGACCCGATTAGAAAATGTTGTAAATTGTTAATTCTTGAAAACCGTTTCGTACATCAATTTGATATTAACAAGGCATGTTGACATGATTGTCTTCAAACAAATGTATGATTTTAGTGCCGATCATAAATCCAACATGGCCACTCCTGCAGATCTTAGTTTAACATTGGACCCTACGGAAAAATGTTTTGAATTGCTAAATTCTTTAAAACAGTTTCATATATCAAGTTGATTAAAAAGGCTTGGTAACATGATGGTCATTGACCAAATTTTGTATATTTTTACTGTTCACAAATCAAAAAAGCTGCCAGCAGGCACGATAGTTTAACATTGGACCCTGCAGGAAAATGTTCTAAATTGTAAATTCTTGAAAACCGTTTCATATATCAAGTTGATATGGTTACTTGGTGGTCATTTTCCAAATTTTGTATATATGTACAAATCAGAAATAAAAGATGGCCCCCCCTGGGGAATACGGTTTAACATAGAAAACTATGGGAAAATAATGTTAATTGTTTATGCTTCAAATTATATCAGTTTCATAATTGATATTAACTAGGCATGGCAACATGACAGTAATCTACCAGATTAATGATTCTTCTACCAACTGGCTGTCACCTCAGATCAGTCGTTCAACCCTTTTGGAAAATCTTGATATACCCCCACTCCCCAACGGAGATAAGGGGTATACTGTTTTCAGTCTGTTTGTGCATGTGTGTGTGGGTCAGTCCGTAACACATTTCAATGCATTTATCTCTGATATGGTAAAAGGTACAGATCTGAAAATTTTTCACAAGCTTTGTTTAGTCATGCCATATTGTGGGATGCGTTTTCAGACCAAGCGGGATACTACTTCCTGTTTACTGACTTAGTCAATTTTGACACTTGAATAATTATAAAGAAATTTTTCCTCAAATTTTCTCTGCAGTGTTATATGAGAAAGATCTGAAATTTTGTCACAAGCTTTTGTTAGTTATGACATATTGTGCAGGGATGGCGCTGGGCTTCGCCAATATCGCAATTTGGGATTTTATTAGCTCACCTGCCTAATGCCAGGGTGAGCTTTTGCCATCACTTTGCATCTGTCAAATTGTCCGTCAGCCGTAGACTTTTCATTCAGAGATCTTCTCCTCTGAAACCACTTGGCCAATTGGAACAAAGATTTGCCACAATAGTCCTTGGGTGGTCCCCTACAAAAAATGTGTTTTTCAGGTCCGCGCCATATCCAAGACGGCCGCCAGCGGGAAACATAGTTTTAACATTTGGCCCTATGGGAAAACAAATTCAAAGATCTTCTTCTCTAAAATTACTGAGCCAATTGATACCAAACTTGGCCACAGTAGTCCTTTGGTAGTCCCTTATAAAAAAGGTGTTGATATCCAAGATGGCTTCCAGCGGGAATCATATTTTTAACATTAGACCCTATGAGAAAACACATTGATTCTAAGGTCTTCTTCTCTGAATCTATTAAGCCAATTCAGTTTTCACTAAAATTGATAGGAATTTAAAGAAAATTTTGGAATAATTATCCCCCCGCTTAGCAAAAGCGGGGGATTATGTAAAGCAGTCTGTCTGTATGTACATACGTACGTACGTACGTACGTGCATTTGTAATGCTCCCCAATAGCTCCAGAACTATAAGAGATGCAAATTTGAAACTCGGCACCATACAAGAGTATGATTAGAAGTAGCGCACTGTGGATTCGGAATTTAAGTCAAACGCCCTATGGGCAAATTATGGGCGAAAANGAATTTTCGCGATATCCAATAATTGAAGAAATTTCCAAGGCCATTTGGGCTAGAAAGTTGAAACTTGGATATGGACTCACATATTACGTAGCAACTTCACAGAGGGTGTCGGAACTCTGGTATGACCCCTCAGGGCATGGCCTCTAGGGGGTTAAAAAAAAAACGAAAAAATCGATTCCGCTGGAACTGCTCTTACACCTTAAATCGCAGAAACCTTGTAATAAGGGTATAAGTAACACTATAAAAGTTGTCTGTACTGAAGGTTTGGGAATTTTGAAATTTGCCCTCGGGGCGGAAAAATGAGCGAAAATGTATTACAAGATATCCAGAAATAAGCGAAATCTTCTGAAGTATTCATGTTTGGAAGCTCAAACTTTGTATGCAAGTTTGATTATATGCATCTCATTTACTGATGATAACAGACTTTTGGTATGACCCCTGGGGGCATGCCATTAAGAGGCCAAAAATGTTAAAAAATTAGCACTCATCAGAACGACTAGAACTCTATGTATAGTTTCGATTTTGTGGTTTATATTTTCATAAGGAATTATTGGACTTGTTCTTTGAATACTTCTAAGCTTTTGGAATTTAGACCCCAATGCCAAATTTGGTAAATTTCCTGAAAATGTCAAAGACTAATAATTTTTGAAATTTCAACATGAAGTTTTATAATTAAGCAATATTTTAATGTCATCAACTAGTATGAACACTAGGATTTCAAAAATACGATTGTAATTTTGGTAAATTTCCTGAAACTCTCAAAAACCCATTATTTTTTGGAATTTTACCTAGCAACCATATCTTATTTTATGCCTTTTAGATTTAATAATCATTTTCAATGGTCAGGTTGCAAAATACTTTTATTCTAATTTTAGTAAAGTTCCTGAAACTCTCAAATACCATTATTTCTAGGTATTCTACCTAGCAACCATATCTTTTCAATTCTTTAGAGTTATAAGGATGAATTTCAACTGTCAGGTTGCAAGAATCTTTGATTCTTATTTTGGTAAATTTCCCGAAACTCTCAAAGACCAATTACTTTTTGGAATTTTACCATATCTTTTTGGATGCCTTATAGTTTCAATGATGATTTTCAATAGTCAGATTGCAAAAATCTTTGATTCTAATTGTGGCAAATTTCCTGAAATTCTCAAAGACCTATTTTTAGCTCACCTGGCCTGAAAGGCCAAGTGAGCTTTTGCCATCACTTTGCGTCCGTCGTCTGTCCGTCCGACGTCCGTCGTCCGTCCATCCGTCCGTCAACAATTTTTAAAATCTTCTCCTCTGAAACTGCTGGGCGAATTGTTACCAAACTTGGCCTGAATCATCACCAGGGTATGCAGTTTCAAAATTGTGTTTGATTAGTCCGAGGAGCAAACAACATGGCTGCTGTTACTAAAAATAGAACATAGAGGTAAATTTCTGTATTTTGCAAATAACTCAAAAACCATTACGGATATCAAAAATCTGACGGGGTAAAAATGATTGACATGGCAAGATCTACCCGCCCTGCAATTTTGAAGAAAATCTGAAAACCCGTCTTGGAGTTATTGCCCTTTTTCCGTAAAATTTTCAAAATTTTAATTTATCTTATTTTTTATTTGAAAACTATAACAGATAGAGGTCAACTTTAATTGCAAAAAAATTCAGCATATCGAGATCTACCCACCCTGAAATTTTGAAGAAAATCCATAAACCTTTGTAGGAGTTATTGCCCTTTTTTCACTGAATTTTTAAAAATTTCGTATTTTCATCTTTTATTTCCAAAACTATAGAAGATGAAGGTTAAGTGTAAATTGATGAAATGTTTGCCATGCTGTGGCGACTTCAAAACTGATGTTGAAAATTGTTCCTTGACCGCTATTTTCAAAATGGCAGCCAAAAAAAGGCGGGAAAATTCAACATTGTCCGATTTCAATGACATTTGGTTTCCAAATAGATATTGATGTTGCGACTTCAAAACCGGTGTTGAAAATTGTTTGCTGACCGCCATTTGCAAAATGGCCGCCAAAAAAGGTGGGAAAATTCAATATTGTCCGATTTTAATGATATTTGTTTTTCAAATAGATATTGATGCTGCGACTTCAAAACCCGTGTTGAAAATTGTTTGTTGACAGCCATTTTCAAAATGGCCGCAAAAAAGGCGGGAAAATTCAACATTGTCCGATTTCAATGAAATTTGGTTTCCAAATAAATATTGATGTTGCGACTTCAAAACTGATGCTGAAAATTGTTTGTTAACCGTCATTTTCAAAATGGCCGCCAAAAAAGGCGGGAAAATTCTACATTGTCCGATTTAAATTAAATTTGATTTCCAAGTAGATATTTATGTTGTGACTTCAAAACCGGTGTTGAAAATTGTTCGTTGACTACCATTTTCAAAATGGCTGCCAAAAAATGCAGGAAAATTCAACATTGTCCGATTTCAATGACATTTGGATTCCAAATCGGTCTTGATGTCATAACTTCAAAACTGATGTTAAAAATTGTTCGTTGACTGCCATTTTTAAAATGGCCGCCAAAAAAGGCGGGAAAATTCTACATTGTCCGATTTCAATGAAATTTGATTTCCAAGTAGATATCGATGTTGCGACTTAAAAACCGATGTTGAAAAATGTTAGTTGACTGCCATTAACAAAATGACATCTCGACTTCATAACTGGTGTTGAAAGTGGTCCTTAGCAAAAAGTTTTTTTGTTAAAAAAGCCCAACAAAGAAATATAGTAAAACATGATCAGACTTTAAAAACAGTTCATTATTGGAGGTGTTTAAGCTACGAAAGTTTGAGAAACTGAAGATCAACTGTATAACTTACAATGTTACCTTGATTGTGGCAACTGAAAGGCAGGTGAGCGATATAGGCTCCTGGGAGCCTCTGGTTTGGAATTCCACCTAGCAACCATATCTCTTTCAATTCCTTACAGTAAAAATGATGGTTTTCAACAGCCAGGTTGCAAAAATCTTTGATTCTAATTTTGGTAAAGTTCCTGAAATTCTCAAAGACCCATTATTTTTTTGGAATTCTACCTAGCAACCATATCTTTTTGGTGTTTTACAGTTACGATGATAAATTCAGTTTCAAGAACACTTGTCTTTTTTTTACAAGGGGAGAGGATCCAAAAAGGAGTAGCGGGGGGGATCGGAATCTTTGATTGGCTGTTCTTCATTGAAAATAGAAAAATAATTAAGCTTAGAAAAATGGGGCGGGTGGGGATGAGAATCTAGTAATTAATTTGATGTGGCCTTCTAGCATTATACAGTAAATTTTCTTCAAAGTTTTCTCTGCAGTGTTACATTTTATATGATACAGATCTGAAATTTTGTCATAAGCTGTGTATGGTCATGCCATGTTGTGGGATGAGTTTTCAGACCAATCGCGATACAACTTCCTGTTTTACTGACTTTTTCATTGAGACACTTGTAGATAGAGTAATTTTTACTTGAGTATTATATTATTGTTTCCATACTTGTATAGTTTCCACACATGTACTGTGTACACTTCTGTATTGGGTCCATACACTTACCATATATGATTCAGGGTACAATGAGCAGGGGTATAATTTGACGCCATTCGGCGACAGCTCTTGTTTGATCTGTAGCCACCAGGTGAGCAATACAGGCTCATATGTAACCTCTAGTTTCTACAGGTCATGACTTAAAGCTCTGATGATTTCATGAATTCTGTCTCTTTCTTATACTTCAGCTTTGCTAATAGGTCATTATTTCAGAGAATGGATGAATGTATACATCTGATGGAAGGCTTTCTAACTTATTTTTTTAAATTAATCAATTTATATTTCAGCCGTGCCTACAGTTACAATACAACAACCCTCCTACTCTGTTGCTCCTGGTGATTCTGTGACCTTGGTGTGTTTTGTATCCTCCAACCTACCCGTAACTAGTATACAATGGATGAGAAATGTCAATGGTGTTGTAACAACCTTCACTTCCAACCCAGACACTAACAATAACGGTGGAAGTACCACCACTCCACATACACTCACCATCTGCAATGCTGTCTCTAGTGATGTTGGAAATTATACATGTTATGCTTCTAACAGTGTCGGGACAGGACAAAGTACAACAAGCACACTCAGTGTAACAGGACGTATGTATTATTTAAGAAATAATTCATGGCAGGTATATGGTTATTGTTATTTACCCATGGGCTGGACCTTTATAATTGAATTTACCCAGAGCATTAATGGGGGGTGGGGGAGGGGGGAGATTGACGGATATAAAGGTCCAGCCCATGGTTAAATGACAATAACCATATGCCTGCCTTGAATTATTTCGATTCTAAAATGACAGAAAATGGAATTTTCCATTCTGAAGCGACCTAAGAGAAGGTGGATTTCCTGTTTCCATTGCTGTCTGTGTCTATGATGTCACATTACACACTCCCATGTTTTCAAACAGATGCAAGTTCAAAATCCAAATCAAAAGCAAAACAAGACACATTTACGTGCTGAATGGCATGATTTAGTTAAAAATGTTCATAGCCTTTGTTTCCTTCATAAAACTGAGACGAACAAAATTAAAAATATGGTTGTTTTCATGCCTCTCACTCAAATTCTGATACCATTTTCCCTTGCGCGAAGTATATAGTTATTTAGTATTATACTGGTTGACGATTACTGCGGCTTTCCTCATATTTCTCTTGCAACTGTTAAAGATAGTTACCTGTCTTCACAGGTAAGCTGTTTGTTCACACTTCCCATTGTTACAACAACTTTCATTCATGCCTGAAGAGTTCATCCTCTAGGAAAATTCTATCAAACTGATTAAATGACTGATTAAATAACCTCACAATTTTTTTAATCAGTATTTAAGGGGGATTGCTACTCCATTATGAAAATAAATAGGATTTCAAATTAAAAAAAGAAATAATTTATTTGAAAAAAATTGATAGCTTGATGATCTTGTTTTTTAGTTATAAGTGATTGAGAATTTGGCGGGAAACTGAACTCCTCAAATTTTCATAGGATTAACATTAGCAAGGTTTGACCACGAATGAATGTGACAGAATAATTAAAATTAATGAAATTTTTTGCAGAATGGTCATAAACATGTTTAAAATGAAATTAAAGGAAAAATTGAGGGAGTCCATGAGCAAAAAAATATAATGCTTTTAAATGGATAAAACCAGAGAATTCAGAAAATCTGACAGAAATCCCAAAACATGAGGAGCAAACCTCCTAAGATTAAAAAACTCTAGAAAATTATACAAGATGCGAAGTGTTAAATAAATTGATTTATATTTCAGCTGTACCCACAGTAACAATGCAACAAACCTCTTACTCTGTTACACCTGGAGGTCCTGTAACCTTAGAGTGTACTGTGGCCTCGACCCTTCCCATAACTGATGTACAATGGCAGAGAAATGCTGGAGGTAGCATTACAACCATCACATCAACCACCAACCCCAATGAATACAGTGGAAGTACCCCCACAACACCCTCACTCACCATCTTGAATGTTGCCTCTAGTGATGTTGGAACTTATACCTGTTATGCTTCTAACAGATTTGGTACAGGACAAAGTACAACAACCACACTCAGTGTAACACAGAGTATGTATTATCAAGTGCTGTATACATGTTAAGAATGATCACTCCTCAGGTAATCGAAATTGTCTCCGACTTTCGGAATTCTCATATTTTATCCAAGTACATTTGCACCATATTCAATTCAGTACAAAGAGTTTAAGGTTATGGGTCAACCAAAAAATTTGATTTGTCTTTTAAATGATTTTGAGAGTGAAAATAGCGATTGCATTGTTAACTTAAAATCATAGACATACATTGTATATTATAATTTTACCTAATCTAGCATTCTGTAAAATTTAATTACAGAATCCAATTAGAGGAATTGGAATACTAAGATTTAAGTGACACACAAATCTGCATTACAAATTTAATGTTGCTGATAAGGTCCCAATTCGATGAATCACATCTGTCAGTGCAACTTGAATCAAAACATTGGTATTTACCTGTTCACATCTGAAAACAAAGCAACAACACCAACATTCCTGACATACTGGATCTAAAAGAGGACTTGATACAGTACAGCCCGAGACTTACCATGAAAAATCACTCTGATAGACATATCACTCTAAATTTTCAATTGACTATATCTTTTTTTCTGATTGATTTATCCACATAATTTCTTTTGCATGTCAAGTGGTAGAATGCATCACTCTAAATGAAAAAGAAATTATGTTGGTAGCTCAAACAGGAAAAAAAATATACACATTTCACTAAGCAGAGTGATACGTCTATCACAGTGATTTATCACGGTAAGTTTCTGGCTGTACTGTATATTATGTTCACACTTGTTCTGTGTGCACACCGGTATTATGTCCGCACACACTTACATTTACACTTAGATGTATTACATTGCTTCAGCGTGAAGTAGCAGGCTGTCATTCAGCGACAGCTTTTGTTTGAATTTATATTTATCATTTTAATGTCTTTTTTACAGTAAGTGCAAATTCAAAGACATTTGACATAACATTGATGATAGTATTGATAAGAAATTTAACAAGACTGCCTCACCCGAATCGTGGATTTGACCGTCTGCCGCCCTTAGGGGATACAACAGCTTGTGATGATTTGGCAAGGATAAAATATTACCGAAACTACTTTGCTCACCTGAAAGACAACAAAGTAGACAACTCTACTTTTAAAAAAGCTTGGATTGAAATATCAGAAGTAAGTTAAATCAAAGATCAGTATAAACAATTGCTTCACATTGAGTGATTGTTAATTTTTCTTAGTCAAACTTTTTGCTTTTCACATCTTGATTATCTCCTCTGAAAACAAGAAATTATGTTTTGAAGGTGCTTTATCACAATAGCTTATGTTATATATTAGGAAATTATAGGAATAGATCAAGTGTAGGAGACATGATGGAACAACTGCAATGGAAAAGCTTAAAAGATAGGAGAAAGGAATTCAGACTGACTATGATGTATAAAATTTAAGCAATAAAGTAGCAATAACTCCAGATAAATATTTCCATAGGCCATCACAGACATCAAGAAATACACATCATCATTTTTATTCGGTACCATCGACAACCAAAGATTACAGAAAATGGTCGTTCTTCTGCAATACAGTGAAGCATGTGAACAGTCTGCCTCCAGATATTGCACAGGCAGGGTCACCTGAGATTTTCAAATCTCAAGTGGCAAGACATTTTTAGACCACAAAAAGTGGTTGGGAGAGGGGGGACATGCGCGCTGGCAATATATTCAAAAAGTTGAATTTAGTCAGTAACCGGAAGAAGAAGAAGAATCTTTGCTCAACTACAAGGGCATCTGCTATTGCAGATTATGAATGTTGTTTTTAGCTCACCTGGCTAGAGCCAGGGTGAGCTTTTTGCATCACTTTGCGTCTGTCGTTCGTCTGTCCTGCTATTTTATAAGATCTTTTTTATAAGATCTTCTCCTCTGAATCCACTGGGCCAATTGAGATCCAAGCTTTTCATGATTATTCTTTAGATGGTTGCATTTAAAAAAGGTGTTTTGTCGTCTGCGCTATAACCAAGATGGCCTCCACCAGGTAGCATAGTTTTAACATTGGACCCTATGGGAAATTACATTCAAAGATCTACTGCTCTGAAATTAATGGCCAGATGAAACCAAACTTGACCACAATAGTCCTTGCTTAGTCCTCTGTAAAAAAGATGGCCTCCAGCAGGGAACATAGTTTTAACATTGGAGCATATGGAAAACACATTCAAAGATCTCTTCTTAAACTACTGGGCCAATTGAAACAAAACAGTGCCATAAGTCTTTAGATGGTCCCCTTGAAAAGAGATGTTTTTCAGGTCTGCGCTGTAAACAAGATGGCCGCCAGTGGGGAACATACTGTGGAAGTACTCTTATTCATGGACATCAATTTTTAGCTCACCTGGCTATGCCAGGGTGAGCTATTGCCATCATTTGGAGTCCGTCGTCCGTCCGTCCGTCCGTCGTAAGCTTACTTTCAAAAATCTTCTCCTCTGAAACCAATGGGTCAAATGGAACCAAACTTTAACTGAATCATCACTAGGGTATATAATTTCAAAGGAGTAGGGGCGGTAAGGGCCTTATTTGGCCTGAATAATAAATTCAGTTAAATTCACAGACTTATCTCATTGAAATGTTCTATGGATATGGCTATTCAGTAAACAGTAACATTTCTAAAATATTGATGTATTATAACTGAGTTTTTGAGTGTAGAACAAGGGACATATTGAAGGTTTTGTCGAAAAGTGACAAATTTGACCAATTTTTACTACTTTTTCTAGAAAGGAAATATTGAGCACATGCAAGAACCACAAAAATATTTATATGAAAGGTTCAATTCATTTGTACCAATAAGTTGGTAAATTATCTAATTGGTTCTTGGATGTGCTCGATATTTCCGGTTAGGAAAACTGTTCGAAAATCTGCCAAATTTGGTATATTTTTATGAAAATGCTCAAAAGTAGCATTTTCATGACGTCAGAACTGTACCTATTGTGACGTCATTGGTTCTAACGTTTGTATTTTTTCTGTACATAGGATCTCAACATTGAAACGAACATGAAAGAAAATCTTGAGGTGCAACTTAGAAATTCATAGGAATCTTGGGCCAAATCAACCTCTTATCGCAATTTGTCCTTTGTTAATTTGTATGTCATAGGTCAAACAACATGGCTGCCGTTACTAAAAATAGAACATAGGGGTAAGTTACAGTTTTGGCAAATAACTCAAAAACCGTTACATCTGACGAAGTAAAAATGATCAGCACGAGAAGATCTACTCATGCTGAAATTTTGAAGAAAATCTGATGACGCTTCTAAGAGTTATTGCCCTTTTTCCATAAAATTTTCAAAATTTTGATGTTTTTTATTTTTTATTAAAAACTATAACAGATAGAGGTTAAGTTTATATTGCAAAAATGTTCAGCATGTTAAGATCTACCCACATGGATATTTTGAAGAAAATCCAAGTACCTCTTATGAGTTGTGGCCTTTTATTGGTCAAATTTTTCGTTATTTTTTACTTTTTGTCCTATATTTTAAAAATGCTTTGAGATAGAGGTCAAGTTTAAATTGCAAAAATGTTCGGCATGTTAAGAACTATATTTTATTGAACACGTTCAAGTTTTCCAACCTCTTCCAAGATGGCCGCCAGCAGGGAACTTAGTTTACTATTTGACTTAATGGGAAAATTTTTGCAAAAAACTTCTTCTTGAGAACCATCAAATGGATTTGAACCAAACTTGGCATGAATATTGCTGATGAGGTGCTGACCAAGTGTTGTTACTGTGGTGCCGATCCTTCATCCAACATGGCTGCCAGCGGGGATCTTAATTTCAACATTGGACCCAATTGTAAAATGCATACAAAGAACTTCTTTTCAAGAACCACTGAATTGCTTTAACCCATACTTGGCAATGCTTATGAGATGCTGACTAAGTATTTTTACTTAGGTACCGATCCGTCATTGTATATGACCCACAGCATTGGACACGTTTTTTGTGGGTGCAACTCCTCTTGCACAACTGAACAGATTTTGCTGAAATTTTGTGTGATTGTTTGTCACCAACTGTAGTTGATCATAACATGCCGCCATTTTGATTTGACAAAATTTACAGGAGTTATGGGACTTTATCGACTTAATGCATGCAACAGTGTAGGAATACTTTGTGAACGCAACTCCTATGCAGAAATTTCGTTTGCCACCATATGTAATTGATCATATTATGCTGCAATTTTGAATCAACAAATTTTATGGGAGTTATGGGACTTTATCGACTTAATGCATACTACAACGTAGGAAGACTTTGTGGACACATCTCCCCAAAATCCAATTAAGGCATTTTGCTGAAATTTTGCTAGGCTGTTTGCCACCTAATGCAGTTGATTATATCATGTCGCCATTTTGATTCGCAAAATTTTACATGAGTTAGGGGACTTTATCCACTTTATGCATACTACAAGATAGGAAGAATTTGTGGAAGCAACTCCTCAAAATCCAATGAAGGGATTTTGCTGAAATTTTGCTTGGTTTTTTACCACCTTATGTAGTTGATCATATTATGCCGCGATTTTGATTCGAAAAATTTTACTGAGCTATGGGACTTTATCGACTTGATGCATACTACAACATAGGAAAATTTTAGGTCCACTTTTTGGTAGCAACTCCTCAGAAACCAGTGATTTTGCTGAAATTTTGTATGATCGTTTGCCACTATATGTACTTGATCATAATATGCTGCCATTTTGAATCGACAATTTTTCGGGGAGTTATGGGACTTTATTTCCACCATACAATATCCACTTAATAAACAACAGTGGATAGTGACAGGAATTTTTTTTTACATACAGCTATTTTCATTCCTATAGAACATTGCATTTTATACAATAGTACCTTTAAATTTCCATTTACCATGCAACACATTGCACTCCCACTTTACTGCAGCGGCGGGGGACACATAGCTAGGCATAGCAATCTTGTTTCAATTTGTTATGTGACTCCCTTATGAGCTTTCTGTCAATACCATAGTTGTAGAGCTCTGACTATGACCTTGCCCTGAGGGCATTTAAAAAAACAACTTTGACTTGACCTTTAGAAGGAAGAGGTGTTTCACTTTCAAATTTATTGTGCATTGAGGTCACTTTAATCCCCTGTGAGCTATAATGTCTTCTGACAAATCTTGTTTATAAAAACACTAACAGATAGAGATCACATTTAAAGTTCAGAAATGTTCAGAATATCAAGATATACCAAGTTAGGCATTTTGGAGAATACCCAGGAGTTATTGCCATTTATTTATATGACTGAATCGATCATTACCAGGGTATCAAGATTCGAAATTGATTTTGATTCGTTCAAGATCCAAACAACATGGCCGATATGAAAAGAAGAACATAGGGGTGAATAGCTGTTTTTGAAAAATAACTCAAAAACGGTTTCAGACATTAAAAAATCGGATGGGGAGAAAGTGATCAGCATGACAAGATCTACCTGCCTTGCAATTTTGAAGAAAATCTGCCGACCCCTTTTGGAGTTAATGCCTTTTTATGCCTCCAGATCGAAGATCGGGGATATTGTTTTTGTCCTGTCGGTCTGTTTGCCTAAAACCGTAACCTTGGCTATAACTTTTGAACTGTGTAAGATAGACTTTTCATACTATGCAAGTGTATAGTTCTAGTCAAAAGGAAAACAAATATTAAAAAAAATTAGGTCAGGTCAAAGGTCAAGTTCACAGAGGTTAAAAAGGGGTTAAATTGGCTGTTTTTCCAATATTTGACTCTAGAAACCTTATTATTTATCCTATCGAGAAGGGGTTTGCTTTATGTTACAATAAAACTACAGTATGCCGACAGATTTGAGGTAGCATTTACAGTTTTTGAGAAACAAAGGGGCCAAATGGAAAAAAAATGAATTTTTAAATTTTTTTCCAGATCTTGATGCAGTGTTTTTCTGTAGGTTTCTTATAGCATGACACAGATACATTTAACAATTAAAACCATTTTCAATAAAAAAAGAGGTCCAGAGTGGCTTCATCCGTTTCATAATATAGGAGTTGAATTGGGTGTTTTTATGGTAATAAACAACTTTAATATGCAAAACATTCGGTCAAAGGTCAAGGTCACAGAGGTTAAAAAGGGGTTAAGTTGGGTATTTTCATATATTTTACTGTAGAATCTGGGGCATATGTAGTGTTACACAAACACATCTTGTTTCCATAAGATTTGCCAAATTTTGATATTTTTTATCTTTTATATAAAAAAAATAGAATAGACAGAGTCAATGTTAAATTGATATCAAGATATAACCAGCTGTTATGTGAAGAAAATGTGGATGCCTATATAAGAGTTACTTCCATGTATTTGTCAAATTTACGGAATTTTAATCATTTTACATGATATTTCAAAACTGATTAGTTTTAGTTCCAGAAATGTCTAGCATGTTAAGGACTTCATTTTATCTTCTTGATGGAAGTTGTCTGATGTGCCTGCCCCTCATCCAAGATGGCTGCTAGTGGGGAAATTAGTTTAACATTGGATCCTATTGGAAAACACTTTCAAAAATCTTCTTATCTGAAACTACTTCGCCATTTGGAACCATACTTGGTCACAATTGTCCTTAGTTGTGTCCCTTTGAAAAAATATGTCAGACAAGTCCTCATCAGATCCAAGATGGCCCCCAGCAGGGAACATTGAACCATATAGGAATGCATTCAAAAATATTCTCTTTTAGAACCACTGAGCCAATTTTAACCAACATTGACCTGAATCATTACAAGGGTATCTAGATTCAAAATTGTATTTGATTAGTCTGAGAACTACACGACATGACTGCTGTTACTAAAAATAGCACATGAGGTAAATTGCTTTTTTGCCTAATAACTCAAATATGGTTACTGATCTAAAACATTTGACTTGGTAAAAGGGATCCCCATGACAACATCTATCTACCATGCGATTTGAAGAAAATCTGAAAACCTGTTTTGGATTTATTGCCCCCTGTTCTGTAAAATTTTCAAAATTTTAATAATTATGATTGTTTATAATTAAAACTATAACAGATAGAAGTTTAAGTTGCAAAAATGTTGAGCATATGAAGATATGCCCAACTGAAAATTTTCAAGAAAATCGGAATACCAGTTAAGGAGTTATTGCCCCTTATTGGTCATAATTTTCTACATTTTACCTTATACAGTGAAACCTGTCTAAAGCAAATCTTGAACTGAAGATTTTGTCCAGTTTACACAGGTATTCTGTTTACACAGGTTCAAAATATATAGAAATTAAAACAAAGGGTCTTCATGTCGTGTTTGGTTTTGACAGGGTTTAGGTTTAATCAGGGTTTGGTTTAGACAAGTTTCAATGTATTTCAAAAACTATTTAAGACTGAGTCTAATTTTTAGATGCAAATGATCATAATGTCAAGGACTACATTTTATACTCATGATTGAAATTGTCTAATGTGCCCACATATCGTCAAGATGGCTGCCATCGACAAACTTAGTTTAATACTGGACGTTATGGGAAAACACATTCAAAGATCTTTTGTTTGAAACTAGTTGACCATTTGAAGCCCTACTTGGTCACAACTCTCCTTGATTGATCCCCTTTGAAAATAATGTGTCCACATCAGATCTAAGATTGCTGCCAACAGGGGAACATAGTTAAACATTGAACCAAATGGGGAAGCATTCAAAGATCTTCTCCACTGAAATCACAAAGCCTTTTGGAAACAATAGATAGTCCTTTTCTGGCCATTTAAAAACATATGTCCACCAAGTTGTTACCTAATCCAAGATGGCCACAAGAAGGAACTTAGTTTGCTTTGAACCCTATTTGAAAAAAAATTCAGAAACCTTTTTCTCTGAACTTACTCAGCCAATTTGAATCCAAGTTGTTCACAATTGTCCTTTGGTGGTCCTCTTTAAAAAATGAGTCTCTCAACACCTCATTCAAGATGGCCACAAGGGGATAACTTTGTTTAACATTGGACCCTTGGGAATACACATTCCAAGATTTTCTCCTCTGGAATCTACTTAGCCTGCCCTTATTTGGCTCTTTTATACAACCGCAAAAAAAAATTTGTGGTCGTATAATAGTATCGCGCTGTCGTTGTCGTCGTCTGTAGACACTTTTGTTTTTGGTCAATAACTTATGGCCAGTTGATCAATCCTTATGAAATTTTAACACAATGTTCCTTGGCACAAAAAGTTTTGGAATTTGTGGCCCCTCCTATTTTCAAAAAAGGGCCAAAAAGGGCAAAATAAGGTGTATTAACATTATTGGCTGTAAAATTTTGTATTATTGTCTCGCCTGCGACGAAAGTCGCTGAAGGCGAGACATAGGTATAGCTATCCGGCGATGGTACCATACTTTTAGACATGTTGACCTTGACTTTGCCCGGAGAGCAACTTTTACTTTGCTCCTAGAATTAAGATGTTTAGTGGTAGGGTGTTCATATTTGTTATGTGACGTTCTTTTGATGAGAGCTTTCTAATGGTACCATATTTATAGACATTTTGACCTTGACCTTGCCCTGGGGACAATTTTTTAAAAACTTCAATTTTGCTTCTAGAATTAAGTTGTTTTGTGATAGGGTGTTTATATTTCATATGTGACTTTCTTGTGAAGAAAGCTTTCTTTCGAATTTATTGAGCATTCAGGTTACTGGAATCCCCGGCGAGCTATGTTGTCTTCTGACAACTCTTGTTTGGAATTCTACCTAGCAACCAAACTGTTAGGATTTGTTTCCATTAGGGCAATCATTTTCACCAATTGAATTTGAAAAATATTTGATTCCAATTTTTGTTAATTTCCTGAAAGTGTCAAAGACCACATATTTTTAGAATTCTACCTAGCAACCATGCTGTTCGGCTTTGTTTCCATTAGGGCAATTCCTTATGGTAAAAATAGTGACTGTCAATAGTTTAATTTAATAAATGTTAAGAAAAATTATACCCAA
>MJUU01023981.1:0-53604 GCA_002080025.1 Modiolus philippinarum
TTTACTGCCGCGGCGGGGGACATAGCTACGCGTAGCAATCTTGTTTTCCTTTTGAAACATGTTGTGATGGGAACACCCTTGTACATCTCACAAAATTTTATGTATACAATTTCAAAAATGAAGTTTCAATAAAGTTAATATCATATTGCCATATTCTTTGACACCAGTCAAAACTGGGAAAAGTCTAAATTTTGACGAATTGGAAATGATCCTTAACAGGAGTATTCCCTATACATGTATTAGATTGTGTAAGGGGGATTTATTCCTTTTTGGATAAAATGCACTAGGGTAGAATATCCACAACATCAATCTGACTAATCACAATTCCATGATGGAATGAACACCAAGGTAGAAATATGATTGGTTGATTATATACCTGGATGTTCTGCACGCCAGAAAGTAAGTATGTTTACAATTGCACTGATATTTAAGTTTTCATGGTTTTAATATCAATTTATGTATTACAGCTCCTCAGTATTTGGCATATCCCAGATTCAATGGAACTGCAGTAGATCTTATTATAAACTGGTCAGACAGTTTTATGTTAAATGGTAGATTGTTGGAGTATATACTGGAAGGAGATGGTAGAGAGATGTTCCGTGGAATTATTACAACATACAGGATGAGAGATCTACCAGTAGATAGAGGTAACTTTCATATGCATTCTTTATTTTGATTGGATAGAGTGTACATTTGTATCAGTAGATTAAGGCTTTTATTTACTTTTTGTATTTTTATATAGCCCTTTATTATTAGCCCTATGAAATTTTAGCATTGCTATACATATGAAAGAGTATAATTTTTTTATTTTGCTTCATACAGATAACTATATTGTATTATATTTTTACAGATACTGAGTTCAAGATTACATTGGTAACTGAAAGTGGATCTGTAGAAACACCTGTAATTATCTACACACCAAATACTATGGGTAATATACATTTTTTGTATTGGTGAAATCATTATTTTTATATCAACATCCTTTAAACTCTATCTTACTTTAAGCCAGTCAACCCTAATGCTGCATGTGTGTGTCATTTTCCTAAAGATTATCAAGTTGTCCAGCATGAGGCTTCATTCATAGGAAACCTTTGGGTTTTAATCAGTAGCTGAATCGTAATTGTCTATAGTGAGTGTGATTACTTGTTGTGAAGACAGTACTGGCTTTCCATAAATTTCTCTACCAATCAACTTTGTGGATCAATTGATGCAATATATTCACAATATGACACGGTCCTATTGTACTAGCTGATGATGGGATATTAATGCAGGATGTCACATCTAGCTGCCCAGGTCTATTTTTAAACTAAAAAATTTGTCAAAAAAGCATTTTTGGTGGGTGGGCAAATTGTGATACATTTCAGATTGAACGTGTATGTAGTAATAAGGAAATTCTAAAATTTTACAGGTTACAAACAATAAGACTTTATTTCAAGAAGAGCAAAAGCAAAAATTAAAATTCATTCTATAAATTATACATATGCATATAATTAAACAATTGATGACTTTTTAATATGTTTAGTTTAACAATCATTACCTCAGTAATTATCAAATCTCTTGAGTTGTTAAATTGATGCAAAGTCATGAACTGTAAATTCAAAATTTATCCTTGGAAGAAATTTATAGTGACATAAAGTTAATAGAAGACAAGTCATCTAGTCTTTTCAACAGGCTTAAGATGGTATCTCATTCAAACATATTTCGAAAGTATGGAATTCATTTATTGTTTTTTCTGTCTGAAATTTTATAATTATAACCTGATGAATATATCTATTTTTCAGGAACAACAGACAGTAGTTCACGATCTTTGATCCCAGAAGTGATGTTTTATACCGAAGTGTGGTTCATTGTCCTGGTTTCACTTGTTGTTGCTCTTCTAGTCTTTACTCTATTGGCCTGTTGTCTGAGACAAATGGGAGCAACAAGACCTTACATAAGAGAAAGGTCTCCTCTTGAATTGTCTAAATATCCTAACAGTTTTAATTCTAGTGAAGATAGCAGTTCTGCTAGTTCGGTAAGTCATGATAAGTGCAGTAGCAGTTGACGTTCTACTAAATTCAAATTTTACTGGTAATTGAAAAAAAAACAAACAAACAAACTTTTATTCTCATTTGCAAACCTGTGGTTGTTAAGTAAATTTCTGTCATTACAAAGTCAATATAAATGCATCTTTTAAATAACCAGTCATAGATGAATAAGCTTTTGTCCACAGATGTATTTTGGATAGCCCTTGAGATTGATTAATAAAGTAGTTGGATTTGGTCATTATGTATAAAGTAAGTGGATTTGACCTACATGTCATGCAGGAGTGATTCAGGTTAAAGTTTTTGTAAGATTCCAGTTCTCGGATACTTCAAGTCTTAGAGGAAAAATATTTTATCTGAAGATATGTCTTGTATAGTCACCAAGCTCCAGATAAAAATAAGGTCACTTTGACCTACATTTCATGCATGAGTGATTCAGGTTAAAGTTTTTGTAAGATTCCAGTTCTCGGATACTTCAAGTCTTAGAGGAAAAAAAATTTATCTGAAGATGTGTCTTGTATAGTCACCAAGCTCCAGATAAAAATAAGGTTATTTTGACCTACATTTCATGCATGAGTGACTCAGATTAAAGTTTTTGTGATAGTAAAGATCTCAGATACTACAAACCTTAGAGGAGAAATATTTTATTGTTAGATTTGTCTTGTATAGTTGCAAAGCTTCAGATAGCAATTAGATCATTTTGGCATACACTTATGGTAGGAGTGACTAAGGTTACATTTTTTATCAGATTCCAAATCTCAGATACTACAATTCATAGAGGAAAAATATTTTGTCATTCGATGCATTTTGAATAGCTGTGAAGCTTCAGATATAAGATAGGTCGCCTTGACCTTAATTTCATGCATGAATGAGCTTAAAGTTTGTGATGGTAAAAATCTCAGGTATTGAAACTTGTACAGGAATGATACATGGATGCATGGATATTCATGAGGCCTCTGATAACCATTGATCACCTTGACCTACATTTCACGCATGAGTGACTCAGTTTAAAATTTGTGTATAGTTCAGATCTAAGATACTACAACTCTTACAACTTTACAATCTTATGCTGTCAGTATATGTGTCTTAGATAGTCATGTAGCCCCCGATTAAAACAAGGTCACCTTAACCTACATTTCATGAATACTGTCTTAGGTTAAAGTTTGTGTAATAGTCTAGATCTTGAATATAAAAACCTCGTAGAGTATTCATAATATAATAAACTTTGATGGCTTGAACACCCAAGGGACTGATGAAACAGTTCAAGCTAGAGGGTGTTCGAGATATTGAGGTTGAATTCTGTTTAAACTTGAACCAAGGGACAACAAAAATGGTTCGAGGCATCCATGGTACTCGAGTTACTGCAGTTTGACCCATCGAAGTTCTACTGTATTATAAAAACAAAGAAACAACAAATTGATGATAGGATTATCTATAGTTTCAGGCTGTTTCTTGTTTTTGGTGTATCTTCTTTGATATATGCCTTTCATAATTTAAATCATAATGCCTAGAATAACATATTTCATAAAAATTGTATATTTGGATAAATGTGATCATGTCAGGTTTTATTTTGATATTTCTAAATTAACAGGCATCTTCAGGAAAGCCATTTAATACTAAATCAAGTGCTAATCTTTATGAGTACCAGAGGGATGGAGTAACAAACTTGAGCTATGAGAGTGGTTATCATGACGAAAACTCCAGTAAAGGGAGACTATCAGATTTATTTAAAGACCTGGATGATGATAAGTCATTTTGGGAAGAATATCCTGATAATGGTTTAGTAAGTATTAAAGTTGTAAGTAAGAAAAACACAACAAAACAAAAAAAAACAAATTCCAGTTTTCAATATATCTATGGTGGCAAAAAATCTGCGATCATGCCAAAAATAATAAAAATACATCATATGGCCTGTTTTACAACTAATATTTCTTCAGTGCAGATTAGTTCTAAATATTTGGAAATCCATGATCCAAAATATGTGTAAAAACTAACAGAGAACAAATTTTCAATATGATCTAAATAGAAAAGCCAAAAAGAGCTAAGGACAGAGCTATGTAAGAGGGAGATACTGTGGAAGTACTTTTATTCGTGGACATCAATTTTCGTAGTTTTCATAAATATCACTATTTCATTGGTTCTTAAATTTGTGGTTTCGACTTCTATGCATTGAAACTTGACGGGAAAATCCTATTTCATTGGGAACTTAATTTCGTGGCTTCAGCCGACCAGGAAATCCACGAAAATTGGAACCCCACGAACAATAGTACTTTCACAGTACCCCTTAGTTTTAAACAATTTTCTTCAATTTAGATATTGCAATGTTACAATTAAAATTGTTTTTTGGGCCGGCATTGAAGTACTGGCTACTGGGTTGGTGAATACCCGCGGGTACTAACTATTCACCAGCAGAGGCTTTGGCCCATTGGTAACAAAGAACAAAATAACGCACTTACTATGAATTTAATTTCTGCTTATGATACAATTTAACTTAGTTTTGATTTATAAATCATGGATGGATAATAGGAATTTCTTGTGAAAGAGTTTCTGTGTTAGGAGTAAAATGTTAGAAATGTATATTTATCCTGTGAATGTCTATGACACAACTTTGCTATGTGCTTCTTCTATAGATTCATTGATTTCCAGGGGGTTGGATTCTGCCTTGCTCTTTTCTAATATTTTATGTTATACTTGCACTTGAGGTAATATGGGAGGCTGGTTTTATGAATCACATCCTTGGATTTGATATGTCTTATTACCACAAATATACAATGTATGTTACTTTGCATATTTCTATGCTTGTAATCTTTAATTTCTTAATTCAATGTCAAAGTTCAAAATTATCCTGTATACATGAACTTTTAAGATAAGAAAAAAACTAATACATACAAATCCACACTTACAACAGTGGAGGGATATCAAATACGGATTTCTTATTTGCAGTTAAACATAATTGTCTTCCTATAAGGTCATGCAGGGGTGAAATATGAAATCAGTACTGCTTTTTATGGAACAATAGTATATTTCTCTTAAAAATACATGACAAAAAGTATATTTTTTTATGGCCCCGCCGTTAGGTGACGGGGGCATTAAGTTTTACCCTTGTCAGTACGTACTTCCATCCGTCCATACGTACGTCTGAAATTTTCATCAAAGAAAATGGTCAGAAAATTACCTCTAGCTGAAAAATTTGGGAAATTTTTATTTAGTTTTTCTGTAATTTTTTCCGTATTTCGACTTAGTTTTTTTGCGCAAGAAATTTTTTTTAACCCTGTGGTTAAAGTTTTTTAGAAGTCAAGTGAAGTTATTTAATTTTATTGGAATTTCACAAAAAGTGGTTAAATGTTAAATGATGGTCAGAAAATTACCTCAGAACTGAAAAAAATTGAATATTTTTTTCTGGTTTTTCTGTATTTTTTCGATATATGGACTTAGTTTTTTTTTTTCTAAAACATTTCAATGTTAGTTGTTAAGAAGTAGAATAGAGTCTTTGAACCTTTATAGAATTACATTGAAATTGACAGTCTGGCATAAAATAAGCAGATGTGTAACAGGTTGTTGGAATTTTGATTGGAGTTCCAAATTTGGTAAATTTCCTGAAAATGTCAAAGACCAATAATTTTTGAAATTTTTGCATTCAGTTCCAAATTTTAACAATGCTTTAGTATCAAGCATAATTTTGAATACTAAAGAATTAAATAAAATGGTTCCAACTTTGGTAAATTTCCTGAAACTCTCAAAGACAAGCTATTTTTGGAAATTCTTCTTAGCAACAATGCTTTTCTAATAAAATTGAATCAAACAAACAATACAGAAATGAAATTGCCAAAGTTTTTGATTCCAATTTTGGTTTACATACCTGGAACTCTCAAAGACCTGTTAATTTTTGAAATTCTACCAAGCAACCAAAATTTTTTCAGTTCCTTTCAGTTAAAATGATGGTTTTCAAAAGTCAAATTGCAAAAATCTTTGATTCTAATTTTGGTAAATTTCCTGGAACTCTCAAAGACATATTATTTTTGGGAAAGATATCTATTGTTGCCGAAGGCTCAACTCAATTCCCCAGAAATTTCACTACCAACACAAGAAAAAAGTCCCATTTTCAAAGCATAAACATGCTTTTAAAGACTTTCCTGCACAGAAGAAAGCAACAGTAGTGCAGAAAAATAAATCAACAAGTTGGAAGAAATAACATTGGTATGAAAATATTACGATGATTAATATTTTGCGTACATGTGCGATATATTACCCCCCCCCCCCTTTTCTAAAAACGTAGATTCAGGTCTGAGAATCAGAATCCCCTATCAAAATCCTCCAAACTATTGGATGCTAGTGATGTTACTTTTTTATACATTCCCAGGTTTGCCTAAAATTATCTAGGCCGTATATCAAGTTTGCAGTGCACACGATGTTTTTGTTTGTTTACAAAATCTGCGCATGCTCATGGTTATGTAATTAAACAAAAGATACTTCAATAATAGGCGGGAAAATTTGAACTTCAATATTCAAGTGTTGTAAATATCTCATTATGGCAGCAATATGATAAACGATGTCTTTGCAATTTGTTTACAAATGTCTGCACATGCGTAGATGGTTGTGTTAAAAATAAAAGCTTCAGTAGCACTGTGAAAGGATAACATGATAATAAATGATTGATTAGTGTTGATCCGGAGTGTTGATTGAGGCAGTCATTAGGACATGTGTTGTTTACATAGCAATTAGTCAGCAATGATATCAACACATTTATGTTTTAATAGGACCGTATTTATTAATGTCACTAATTACCTCCCTTGTATAATTTTTCATTTTATAAATTGTGGCCCAAAAACTTTTCTGCTGCCACTGAAATCCCCCCAAATTGTTGTAATATTTTGAAAATTTTGTATGTTACTGTTTTTAACCATATGCTGGGATATTTTACAATACGTTTTGTTTTGTTGAAAATAAAAATAAATAATTACATCTTTTTATAGTAAAATTTGTGGATTGCTATTATACTAAGGAGATTTGTCAGTTTAAACATTGATATCGTGCCCATCTCATTCATGGAAATGAAATTAAATTTCAGTTCCACTGTGTATTAAAGTAAATGCTTGTGCATTTGTAGGTACATTATAATAGCTTCTGTTAATTTTTACATGAAAAAAATGTAAAATTTTATCAGACTGGCTTCACTTCATCTGATTCAGATACTGAACAAATTTTAAGTACCGTATTCGACCCAATAAGCGCCCAGGGCGCTTAGAAAATTCAAAAACGGGGGCGCTTAATTGAATCGGCAAAACCGGAATTTATGCATGTCCGCTACCGTCATTATTATTGAGTTCTATAATGCGTCTTTAACTTCCGGTTGTGTAAATCGTGGTGAAACGAGAAAAAAACAGTAATTAATCACACGAATTCGGCATAAATAAATAGATATCGTTAATCAGGAGTCGTGGGAGGTATGTAAACATTCTGTTTCTTAAAATTACAGCAATAATATACCCGCTTTAAACTCAAACATCGGCAAAAAACGTAAGTAAATTTTGGCAGTTTGGGAGTTTTGAGGGGGCGCTTGTGCATTTTGACTTTGAAAAAGGGTGAGGGGGCGCTTATTGGAGCAGGGGCGCTAATAAGGTCGAATACGGTATTTTAAAATTTCCTTGTTGTGACTAGATTTAAAGATGTTAGACTGAGGGCATTGGTTGTAGTCCTTTCAAAAATTGAAAAATAGTGAAATAATAGCATTATTAAAAAAACAATTTTTTTTTATAGTTGGTGATAAATGATCATCTAAGAAGAAGTGAAAGTGTTTAAAAACAATTAAATTTCTCATGCCTTCCTTCAGACCAAATTAATATGTTCACTGTTGAAATTTGTAATTTAAGAGTTTTCTTGTATGATGCAAATGTATCTTAAGAAAGAATTTGATATTTTATCCAATGTTGATTGTAATTTATGGTCATGTTTTATTTTATACTGCCAGATAATTTAATGTGCAGTCTGTGTACAGCCACAGGCACAAGCACTGAACCCAATATAAACCAGGTATATCAGTAGCAAAGATACCTTTAAGTGCTTCAAGTACTTTGATTTGGAATTCTATCTAGCGACCAAAACTTTTTAAGTTTCTTTTGGTTATAATGATCATTTTCAAAAGTCAAATTGCAAAAATCTTTGATTCTTTTTTTGGTAAATTTTCTGAAACTCTCAAAGATCTGTTATTTTTGGGAATTCTACCTAGCAACCATATCTTTTTCAGTTCCTTACAGTATGAATAATTATTTTCTATAGTTAAATTTCCCAAATTCTGGATTCCAATCATGGAAAATTTCATGAAACTTTAAAAGACCATTTATTTTTTAGAATTCTACTTAGCAACCAAACATTTTTTGCAAACATTTCATTGAAAACAGTCATTGTACAAAATAGCTGATACCAATTTTGGTATGAAAGTCTCCAAGATCAGATATTTTGTGAAATTCTACCTAGCAACCTCATCTGAATATAGGCCAAATTATAATGACAATGTATTGAGCGGGTGAGACATTAGGTTCCGCGGAACCTTTACAAATTTTCTTTATTTATACAAAGCAAATTCCCCCTTCTGGAAGAATTATGCCTCTCCCTTAAAGCATGTATCACGATGAATATTGTAGATCTAACACAACTAAAAAGAATTGCATAACCGTAGACTGCATCTCTCTTTGTGGAATTTTGAATAGTGCATGTTGCGTTTTGAACTACATATAATTTGATATATGTCCAAAGAAACACAATTCTTACTGTCATTTTGAAATCTTTTGTTAAGGGTAGACCGGGTAACCCTAAAAATTTCCACTCGTTTAATTTTTAGCTCACCTGAACCAAAGGGTCAGAGTGAGCTATTGCCATCCCTTGGCATCCATTGTCATCCGTCCGTCTGTCGTCTGTTAACTTTTCACATTTTCATCTTCTTCTCTGAAACCACTTAAGCAAATTCAACCAAACTTAATAGAAATGATGTATGGAAGGTCCTTTACAAAGATTGCTCATTTCCTTCTAATCCAATAAAAAACATGTCCACCAGTGCGGAACTTGGGTTTAACATTGGACCCTATGGGAAAAATCAAATTTTCATCTTCTGCTCTGAAACTGCTGAAGCAAATTCAACCAAACTTTACAGGAATGATGTATGGAAGGTCATCAACTAAAATTGTTCATTTCCTAACCATCTGCCAGAAAACATGGCTGCCAGCATGGAACATAGTTTAACATTGGACCCTATGGGAAAATCACATTTTCATCTTTTCCTCTGAAACCACTGAAGCAAATTCAAGAAAACTTAAAAGGAATGATGTATGGAAGGTCCTTTACAAAGATTGCTCATTGCGTTCTGATCCAATAAAAAACATGACCCCCAGTGCAGAACTTAGGTTTAACATTGGACCCTATGGGAAAAATCACATTTTCATTCTCTCCTCTGAAACTGTAGAAGCAAATTCAACCAAACTTTACAGGAGTGATGTATGGAAGGTCCTTAACAAAAAGTCTTCATTCCCTTACCATTTGTCAGAAAACATGGCTGCCAGCAGGGAACATACTTTAAAATCAACCCTATGGGAAAATCACATTTTCTTCTTCTTGTCTGAAACGGCTGAAGCAAATTCAACAAAACTTTACAGGAATGATGTACTAAAGGTCCTAAACATAAGATTGCTCATTTCGTTCTGATCCAATGAAAAACATGACTGCCAGAACAGAACATAGTTTACCATTGGGCCCTTAGGGAAACTTGTGCTCTGAAACCACTGAAGCAAATTCAACCAAACTTTACAGGAATGATGTACTAAAGGTCCTTTACAAAGACTGCTCATTTTGTTCTGATTCAACAAAAAACATGGCTGCCAGCACAGAACTTAGTATAACATTTTCATCTGCTGAAACAAAGTCAACCAAACTTTACAGGAATGATGTATTGTATATCTTCAGCAAAAATTGCTCATTTCCTTACCATTTGTCAGAAGACATGGCTGCCAGCATGGAATATAGTTTAACATTGGACCCTATGGGAAAATCACATTTTCATCTTCTCGTCTGAAACCGTCATCTGTTAACTTTTTACATATTCATCTTCTCCTCTGAAACCACTGAAGCAAATTCAACCAAACTTAATAGAAATGATGTATTGAAGGTACTTTACAAAAATTGCTCATTTCATTTCGATGCAACAAAAAAACATGGCCTCCAGTACAGAACATAGTTTAACACTAGAGCCCAACATGAGAAAACCATCTTTTTCATTATCTCAAACTATTCAAGCAAATTTAACTAAATGTATAGAAGGTCCTTTGCAAAAATTACTCATTTCAATAGGATCAGACAAAAACGTGGGTGCTAATGGAGAACATAGCTAAACATTAGACCACAATTGGAAAAAACAGCATAATTAGTCATGCATGGCATAGAAGCATTTTGTCANATAATAGAAACAAATGTTTAAATTTAGTAATACAAACAAATGCACACAAAATATAAAAGTTAGAACATTTTAGAAAGTTCCTCCTAATTCCTTGTTTATCCACTAATCATGTATTATTTCTAGATAGGGTACGAGTTGGTAAGGTACGAGTTGGTAAGGTACGAGTTGGCAAAGGTACGAGTTGACATGTATTCAGATGAGCTATACAGGATCAGTCTCTGAGCCTCTAGTTTTAATAATTACAGTATCTAAAGTATACATGTTCAAGTAGACTATACATAATTTTCAATGGTGAATAAAAGGATATGGAGTAAATGTACACTACATTGTAAAAACAAGCAAAGGAACAGCGCTTTATTGTTGTTCTTCATATTGAAGTCACTATGAGGCCTTCAACAATGAGCTTTGCCTATACCTTATAGTAAGTTCAATACGGCCTCTAGCACCGGTCTGAGTGGAATTCTTCGCTGATTGTCAAACAACGCTACATCCATGTCTTTACTGGCCATGGATGCGGAATTGTCAACAAACATTAATTAAACTGACAATGTGCTCTTACAATCACTGTCATCCGTTTCCCTACAAAAGCACTAGAGTCTTAAGCTAGTGGACGATTACAACATATAGACAAACACAGGGCACTCATCAAGTTGATTGTAAGAGGCATTATAAAATAGTTAGATGTGGGCATTTTAAAGAGGTGGTCAGAATTTCATTTAGAAATTACAAAAATAAATGAGACTTTTTATCTGTGTACTGGTCATCGAAGATGCCCTGTTTCCTCATATTGTTTGGTCTGTTCAGGACTTGATTTTGGTGTAAAAAAAATAAGCTCTTATAAATTTTGTATTTGATATGAAAATGTTTCAAATGCAAAAATCTGTAGAATAAACAGGTGTGAAAGTGAGCATGAAGTATGCTTATAAATTTTGAGAGTTTGAACTGAGATACAAGGGTGTTCTTAACAGTATAGGCTGAAAATTTTACCCAATTTTGATCAGTATAAAATACTTCTCGTAAAAAACTGAGTAGTTTAATTTTCACTAAAGACATAGAATAGAAAGAAAATTAGTAGATGTAAGATATAATAAAATTCTAGAAGAATCTACCGTTCCATTTTTTCTAAATTTAGAACAGAGTACAAAACTAGAGAAATATAAAAAAGGAAGGAAATGGAGTAAATGTCAAGGAGACAAAATCCCATCACCAGGTTAAGACTACTCAAAAAAAGCATCTAGGGGTCACCGTACGGTCTAAGTAAATGCCCCCACTGCCATTATTTGATGTTTTTTATGGTGTGTTTATATTCAAGTTATGGGTTAAATTGTGCTACTCTTTTTTTGTGTGTGCAAAACACATATGATGCCTCTGCAGTTGGACATAAAACATGAACATCAACTTTCTAAGCACTTAATAACAAAGGAGTAGGGGCGGTAAGGGCCTTATTTGGCCTAAAAAAATAATTCGGTTGAATTCCAAGAATTTTCTCATTGAAATGTTCTATGTGTATGGCTTTTCAGTAAACAGTAGCATTTTTCAAATATTAATGTATGATTACTGAGTTTTTGAGTGTAGAAGGAGGAACAAATTGAAGATTTTATTGAAAAATGACAATTTTGCCCAAGTTTGACTACTTTTCTGTATAGGAAATATAGAGCACACGCAAAAACCACAAAAATATTTATATGAGAGGTTCAATTCATTTGTACCACTAAGTTGGGAAATTATCTAATTGGTTCTTGAATGTGCTCGATATTTCCGGTAAGGAAAACTGTTCGAAAATCTGCCAAATTCGGTATATTTCTATGAAAATGCTCAAAAGTATCTTTTTCATGACGTCAGAACTGTACCTATTGTGACGTCATTGGTTCTAACTCTTGTATTTTTTCTGTAAATAAGATCTCAACTTTGAAACGAACATGAAAGAAAATCTTGAGGTGCAACTTAGAAATTCACTGGAATCTTGGGCCAAATAGACCCCTTATCACACCTTGTCCTTTCAAGAACTTTAACTTGCATATCTTACACAACCGAATGATATTACTAATCAGAGTTATCCAGAATCAACCCTTCAAATGCACACGTTTTGATAAAATTGCCAAGTCAATCTAAAACCCACAAAAAACACAAATTTATCCCAAAATCAATATTGTGACAATATCCATATCTTCATTCCATTCCTTATCACTGTGCTAAGTAAAATAAATGTTGCTTTAATATTGTGGGAGGAATTGTCCGGAATAACAGTTCCAGAATGCACAGTTACCCCTCAAAAATTACAAATTTTGGCTAAAATTTAAACTATGAAAATATGCACATCTTCAATCCATGCATAATCACTGTGTATTGTGAAATGCGTGTAGCTATAATATTGTGGGAGGAGTTATACGGAATAACAGTTCCAGAGTGCACATTTCGATAAAATGGCCAAGTTCAACTACCCCTCACAATCACAAATTTTGGCAAAAATCTAAACTATGACAATATGCATATCTTCAATCCATTTCTAATCACTGTTCAAAGTAAAATAAATGTAGCATTATTATTGTTGGAGGAGTTTTCCGGAATAACAGTTCCAGAATACACATTTCAATAAAATGGCCAAGTTCAACTACCCCTCAAAATCACAAATTTTGGCCAAAAACCTTAACCATGACAATATGCAGATCTTCAATCCATGCCTCATCACTATGTAAAGTTAAATAAATGTGGCGTTAAAATTGTGGGAGGAGTTATCTGGAATAGCAGCTTATCAGAGATGGGACAGACGGACATACAGATGGAAATATGGGCGTAAGGTCAGACGAGGGTAAAACAATATGCCCCCCGACATTTCGTTGCGGAGGGTATAAAAAAAGGGTAAAACTGCTGGTTCTGTACTTTAAATTACCTCCCTTGCAAGAAATCTTACTTTTAAAATTTTTCCAACATTTTCCCATTATTTTTACATTTCTTTGCATAAACTGTAGAGTTTATTCACACTTTATAAATAAATGGATGTAAGGTGGTTAAATATGACAATTGATATTTATTTGCTGTGTGAAAAAAAAATATCACAATTTCGAAATTTTAATCATACCTACTTCAATGGTACTTTTTATTTATTTAAGAATTACGAAAATGTGAAAAGCAGGGTTATCTCCCCATATCCCAGGTCTTGCACCCCCTTTAACTTTACAGATTTTAATATGTACCAAAATATTCAGATTGAACCACTTATACCTTCTTGAATACTCAATGGATTTTTGTCAGGCAAGCAAAATTTTTAACCAATCAGCATAAACAATTAAAACAGTGGAATAGGTGAAAGGTCAAAGAACTTTTGCTTGTGAGTTTTGATAGGAATGAGTTTTAGACAAGCAACAAAAAGATATGATGTTTAATATGCTGCTTGTTTTACTTAACAGTACTTGTCTCTACCTCAATTGGAATCCTCGTGGAGGATTGATTGAAACCCCCAAATACACATGTACTTTGTCATAGTATTGAATATTTGAGATACCTTTTGTTAAGTTATTTATCATGTTTTTTTTTAACAGTTTTTATATGATGAAGACTCTGATGATAGTGAGTTACCTGGATACAATTTTGGAGATACCATACTATAACAGTAAAAGGAGACTGTATTTTGCTGTCTTTTAACAGTAAAGAAGATAAATGTGTTTTCTGTGTGCAAAAGATTTATTTAAATATTTTATACGATATATTTTTTTGTTTTGTATTATATATTTTTGAATATATGCAGCATTTTTATTGTTTTATATAAAATAAATATTTAAATATTGAAATGGTTTTACATGAAAGTAGTATTTGTGTATTTGCATATATTTTCTAGTAAAGTCCTCTTAAAACCCATCGTTGAAAGTTGTTTAGTATCCCGATTAAGAATTGTTATTTAAGAAATAATTCATGGCAGGTATATGGTTATTGGAAATTTAACCATGGGCAGGGCCTTTATATTCGAATTTAACCCAGAGCATTAGCGAGGGGTTAAATTTATGAATATAAAGGCCCAGCTCATGGTTAAATGACAATAACCATATACCTGCCATAAATTATTTCGATTCTAATATGACAGAAAGTGGACCTTTCCTTTCTGAAGCGACCTAAGAGAAGGTGGATTCCCCGCTTCCATTGCTGTCTGTGTCTTTGACGTCACAATACATAATCTGACGTTTTCAAATAGATGCAAGTTCAAAATTGAAATTGAAAGCAAAACAATACACAATTACGTGTCTGAATGGCATGATTTAGTTAAAAACTGTTCTTAACCTTTACCTCCTCCATAAACTAAGACAAACGAAAACATTGTTGTTTTTCATTCAGTTTACTCATATTCAGATACCATTTGCACATGTGCGAAATATATGGTTATCGAGTATTATACTGGTTGACGATTAACAAGAGCCATGTTAGAAATGTTATTATACCCCCACAAACTAAGTTTATAGGGTATATAGGAATCACCCTATATGGCTGTCTGTCTGTTCACACTTCTTGCAAGCACAACTCCTTTTAAACCACTAGAAGGATTTTGATGAAACTTTACACAAGCAGACTTTATGGTGATTTGCATGAAGGAATATAATAATTGTATGAAACCTGAAAGGGGAGATAATTCGACTTTGACTTTTCATTGATTTCATCTGTAAGCATTTACTTGTAAGCACAACTCCTCTTAAACCACTTGAAGGATTTTGATGAAACTTTACAAATAGGAAGAGGACTATATGAAGATGTGCATGGAGGAATATGATTAATGTCCAAAACCAGGAAGGGGAGATAATTTGACTTTGATTTTTCTTTGAATCCATCTGCACATATTTCATCAGAACAGCAACTTCTCTTAAATCACTTGAAGGATTTTGATGGTACATTACACAAAAGAAGGACACTATATTGAGATGTGCATAAAGGAATAACATAATTGTATGAAACCTGGAAGGGGAGATAATTTGACTTCGAATTTTTATTGATTCCTTCTGCAATCATCTTTTGGACTCAATTTTTAAAGAAATACATCAAATGGTAGATATTGTGAAATAAAGCTATGGGAGAGAAACCAGTTTTTAGCTCACCTGACTATGCCAGGGTGAGATTTTGCCATCAGTTGGTGTCCGGTGTCTGTTGTCTGTCTGTCATCTTAAACTTTTATTTCAAATATCTCCTCTCCTCTGAAACTACTGGACCAATCAGAACCAAACTTGTTCAAAATAGTCCTTGGGTGGTCCCCTTTAAAAATTATATCTTTTAATTATTCCCCAACCAAGATGGCTGCCAGTGGAGAACATAGATTTAACATTAGACTTAATGGAAAATTAGACCTTATGGAAAAGTCATTCATAGATCTTCTTTTCAGAAACTACCTGTCCAGTTAGAACCGAACAATGATCCTTAGATGGTCCCTTCCTGAAAAGGCATCTTGCTGGTTGGTACCTCATCTAAGATGGCTGCCAGCAGGGAACATAGTTTTAACATTGGACCCTATGGAAAAGACATTCAAAGATCTTCTCAGAAACTACTAATTCAATTATAACCAAACTTAGTCACAATCATAGTTGCCAACTCACATGATATTCGTGTGTTACACATGCTTTTTCAATGGTTTATACACGTAGAGTCTGTAACACGGCTTGTACAGGCTTTTCCTGACTTCACACGTACAACATTACACGCTTTTCATTGTTTACGTTTTTGGTTATTAGCGATATTGCAGTTTTCTTGATTCTCTGGACTCTTCCACACTCCATGTTAATGTTTTTGGTTTGTTTCAATGTTTCAATTTCTTGGTTGGTTATGTCGATAAAACACATGAGTGTAAGAGAAAAAGATATTTTTGTACTGGATTTGCACTAACAAGACAAAATTTGTGGGTCAAGTTTTGATGATTTAAACTTAAGGTGTCTCATGGTATTATTCCACCATTTTTGTTTGAGACTTGTTCATTTAGGCTTCTTTCATTATCAATTTTACAACATATTCATTATAAAAAAGTGAACTAAAACACATGTCCTTTAAATCTGTTGCTGGATTTACAGAACAGTAAAATTATGCAAGGGAGATAATTGCATAAAAGAATTTCACATAGATATCACTAAAGATTTTAACATTTCGCAATTTGTCTCTCTTATTTCAATGGTGACCCCTAATTTTAATTTTTTATATGTAAACTATATAATGATTTCAAAACGCATGCAAAGTTTGAACAAAATCTGTAACAGATTTTTAAAGCTATTCTCTCTGATAGTCATTTTCCCTATCATTTCTATGTAAAATTCTTAAATTTTCAGTTTCAGTTTTTGCGCTTAAATGCACGTTTTTTTATATTTTGAACAATAATACGATTGTTTCTACACGGAAAATTTAACAAAATTCTATATAGGAAAATAATACCCTGCAGACACCTTAAAGTAAGAGAAAGTGATAGGATAGTAGGGGGGGGGGCTTTGCAGTTTACACATTTATATTGGATCATTTAGCATGTTTACAGAAAGTTATACAAAAGCTCAGGCTAATTTTGAAACTCTTAATCTGTCAAAATGGGTCCAAGACCATTACCTTCTTGTCAGCTACAGAAAATTCGTTGAATGGTGGGGTCACTCTGTACTAACTTTTTGGCTTGCTTTGCTGTAAATTCAACCAAACTTGTAATTGTTTTAAATATGTACCTAGTCAGCTTGTTCTAAAATTAGCAAAACAGGCAAATGTTGAATACAATGGGAGTTTATAGTAGTAAAATGGTTTTCATGTAAATTTATACACTAATCCGAACGTATGTCACACGTTTTTACACTCTTTTTAGCTCACCTGTCCCAAAGGGTCAGTGTAAGCTGTTGCCATCACTTGGCATCCGTTGTCCGTCCATCTGTCCATCTGTTAGCTTTTCACATTTCCATCAACTCCTCTGAAACCACTGAAGCAAATTCAACCAAACTTTACAGGAATGATGCATGGAAGGTCCTTAACAAAGATAGCTCATTTCATTCCGATCCAACAAAAAACAGGGCCGCCAGCACGGAACTTATATTAAACATTGGATCCTGTGGGAAAACATCATTTTCATCAACTCCTCTTAAACCACTGGAGCAAATTCAATTAAACTATACATGAATGATGTTTGGAAGGTCCTTAACAAAGATTGCTCATTTGGTTCCGATCCGACAAAAAACATGGCCGCCAGCACGGAACTTATATTTAACATCGGACCCTATGGGAAAAGCGTCATTTTCATCAACTCCTCTGAAACCAATGAAGCAGATTGAATCAAACTTTACAGGAATGATATATGGAAGGCATACCTGTAAACCCTCCCGCATTCAGCGGGTCACACCCGCAAAACAGCTAAAAATTTGATTATGACCCGCCCCCAACCTATCACCTGTGCGGGTCAAAGAAATCACCCCCATTCGAAAGTTTTGACCCACAATGACCCCCATTCCCTTAAAAATATATAAAACCCACAAATAATGACTTTGAGTGCTTAATTAAAACACAATTGTCCTCATTGAAGCGTTAATTAGACCCAATTAACGGATTAGCCTTCCCGTTAAATAAACAATTTTATGGCAATGTTTACTTGAATGAACTAATTAACCTGGTCAATCAGGCTTCACCTGTATGATTATTGACAATGAATTTCCCTTGAAATGGAATTTTGCATACTGTCAGATCTTTTTTACTCCTAATTTTTGTGATTTTTTACGAGTACAAAGTTGATTTGTTTATATTTGCAAAAACACGTGTAGTTGTCTCCCTTTTTATTAACTCACCTGGCTATAGCCAGGGTGAGCTTTTGCCATCACTTTTTGTCCGTCGTCCGTCGTCTGTCCGTCGTCCGTCCAGCGTAAACTTTTCATTCAAAGATCTTCTTCTCTGAAACTACTGGGCCAATTGAAACCAAACTTGGCCACAATAGTCCTTTGATGGTCCCCTGCAAAAAAGTTGTTTTTCAGATCCGCGCTATATCCAAGATGGCCACAAGCTGGGATCATAGTTTTAACATTGGACCCTTTGGGAAAAGACATTCAAAGATCTTCTCCTCTGAAACTACTGGGCCAATTGAAACCAAACTTGGCCAAAAGAACTGCACCCTATCTAAAATAGCTGCTAGTCTGGAACATAGTTTAACTTATGATAATATAGGATCAATGTCTATTAACAAATTTGAAAATAATGCCCTTAAACATTGGGACTATTTTAACTGCATATGTCAGCCGTGGCCCAGGTGAGCGATACAGGCTCTTGAGAGCCTCTTGTTTTTTCATGTTTTCCTATTTAAAATTTTTTAAACAATTCTGAGATATTATGCTCTTCTCCAGCAATTATTTTATGAATAAAAATTTATTTTAACATACAAAAAGACATAAAAAAGCAGTTTAAAAGCCTATCTAATTATATTTTTACAAAATATTGTTCTACTTAAATACCATATGACTGCTTCAAAATTAAATGATATATTGACAGACGAACTGTGAATTGCAAAATTATTATCTAAAGTAGGGGCTCTATGGTCTGAATATCAGAACATAGAAGAAGTAAAATGTTCTGTACTATATAAGGTATACATAAGGACAGATCACCAAAAGCCACCCCTAAACTATCAATAATTTTCAAATGTATCCAAAATATCAACTTTATCCATGACGAGACAGTTAAAACAGTATTTCTGTTGACAACCCTTGTTATTTCCTCAATATACGTCGTGACACGTTATCACCCCCCAAGGACCAATCACAAAGGGGGTCATCACCCCCTTTGTCAGCTCCAGAGGTTGACAGGTATGGGACGGTCCTTAACAAAGATTGCTCATTTCGTTCTGATCCAATAAAAAACATGGCTGCAAGCATGGAACTTATATTTAACATTGGACCCTATGGGAAAAGCATCATTTTCATCAACTCCCCTGAAACCACTAAAGCAAATTCAATCAAACTTTATAGGAATAATATATGGAAGGTCCTTTACAAAGATTGCTCATTTCGTTCCAATCTGATAAAAAACCATGGCCACCAGCGCGGAACTTATATTTAATATTGGACCCTATGGGAAAACATCATTTTCATCAACTCCTCTGAAACCACTGAAGCAAATTCAACCAAACATTACAGGAATGATATATGGAGGGTCCTTTACAAACATTGCTGATTTCCATCCGATCTGACAAAAACATGACGGCCAGCGCCGATTGAACCCTATGGGGAAAACGTCATTTTCATCAACCCCTCTGAAACAACTGAAGCAAATTCAACTAAAATATACAGGAATGATGTATGGAAGGTCCTTAACAAAGAATGCTCATTTCGTTTCGATACGAAAGAAAACATGGCCTCCAGCGCGGAACTTCTATTTATCATTGGACCCTATGGGAAAAGCGTCATTTTTATCAACTCCTCTGAAACCAATGAAGCAAATTTAACCATACTTTGCAGGAATGATGTATGGAAGGTCCTCAACAAAGATTGCTCATTTCATTCCCATCTTACAAAAAACATGGCCGCCAGCGCTGAACTTGTATTTAACATTGGATCCTATGGGAAAAACGTCATTTTCATCAACTCCTCTTAAACCACTGAAGCAAATTCAACCAATCTTTACCGGAATGACATAAGGAAGGTCATTTACAAAGATTGCTCATTTCATTCCGATCCGACAAAAAACATGGCCGCCAGCCCGGAACTTATATTTAACATTGGACCCTATGGGAAATACATTATTTTCATCAACTCCTCTTAAACCACTGAAGCAAATTTTTCCTTGTCAGAGGTTGGCAGCTGTGGTTACAATGGTTCTTAGATGGTCCCTTCCAAAAAAGGTGTATCTAGCAGGTCCATACCTCATCCAAGATGGCCACAAGTGGGGAACGTAAGTTTTTAAGATTTTACATTGAACCCTATGGAAAAGACATTCAAAGATCTTCTCAGAAATATTACCAGTCTAATTAGAACCAAACTTAATCATGATTGTCCTTAGATGGTCCCTTCCAAAAGAAGTATCTGGCAGGTCAGTTCCTCTGCCAAGATGGCCGCCTGCGGGGAACATAATTTTGGACCTTATGGAAAAGACATTCAAAGATCTTCTCAGAAATATTTCGGTCCAATGAGAAACCTCGGTCAGTTATCTCCTTATACCAAGTTAAATTTTGTAAGGTTCAAAGTGGAGATAATTTTAATTTGCATATCATTAGCCTCTTTTGATATTTAAATCAAAATTATCTCCCACTTTAACTATATATAAACTAGAGGCTCAGAAACTGAGCCTGTATCGCTCAACTGACAAAATGCATCTATGCCATGCATGACCAAAAATGATGTTTTTACCAATGGGGTCTAATGTTTAGCTATGTTCTCCATTAGCATGATTAGCACCCGTGTTAATTTGTCTGATCCTATAGAAATGAGTAATTTTTGCAAAGGACCTTCTATACATTTTGTTAAATTTGCTTGAATAATTTCAGAGAAGATGATGAAAAGGATGGTTTTCTAATACCAAGCTCCAATGTTAAACTATGTTCTGCACTAGAGGCAATGCGAAATGAAATGAGCAATTTTTGCCTTACGTACATCATTCCTATAAAGTTTGGTTGTATTTGCTTCAGTGGTTTAAGAGGAGAAGATAAAAATGTGATTGTTCCCATAGAATCCAACATTAAACTATGTTCTGTGTTGGTGGCCAAGTTCTATCGGATTATAACAAATTGAGCGATCTTTTTATAAGATGAAAATGTGATTTTTCAATAGGGTCAATGGTTAAACTATGTTCCATGCTGGAGGCCATGTTTTTTATCAGATCGGAACGAAATGAGTAATAATGACATGACCTTTAGTACATCATTCCTGTAAAGTTTGGTTGACTTTACTTCTGCCGTTTCAGAGTAGAAGAAGAAAATGTGATTTTTCCCATAGGGTCCAATATTAAACCTAAGTTCCACTCTGGCGGCCATGTTTTTTATCGCATCAGAACAAAATGAGCAATTTTTGTAAAGGACCTTCCATACATCATTCCTGTAAAGTTTGGTTGAATTTCCTTCAGCAGTTTCAGAGTAGAAGATGAAAATGTGATTTTTCCCATAGGGTCCAATGTTAAAACTAAGTTCCGCGCTGGCGGCCATTTTTTTTGTTGTTGTATCGGAACGAAATGAACAATGTTTGTAAAGGTCCTTCCATACATCTTTCCTGTAAAGTTGGTTGAATTTGCTTCAGTGGTTTCAGAGGAGAAGATGATAATGTGATTTTCCCATAGGGTCCCATGTTAAACTACATGTATGTTCCGTGCTGGGGGCAATGTTTTTTATCGGATCAGAAAGAAATGAGCAATCTTCATTAAGGACCTTTTGTACATCATTCCTGTAAAGTTTGGTTGAATTTTGCTTCAGCGGTTTTAGAATAGAAGATGAAAATGTGATTTTTCCCATAAGGTTCAATGTTAAACCTAAGTTCCACGCTGGCAGCCATGTTTTGTGTCTGATCGGAATGAAATGAGCAATCTTCGCTAAGGGCCTATCATACATCATTCCTGTAAAGTTTGGTTGAATTTGCTTCAGTGGTTTCAGAGAAGATGAAAATGTGAAAAGTTAACGCCGGACGCCGGACGATGGACGCCAAGTGATGAGAATAGCTCACATTTACCCTTTGGGTCAGGTGAGCTAATAACTTGGTACAGGGAGATAAGCGACTGATGTTTCTCATTTTTACCAAACTTAGCCACAATGGTCTTTAGGTGGTCCCTTCTAAAAAACCTTGCATCAGGTATGCAGCAGGTCATACCTTCCAGCAGAGAACATAGTTTTAACATTTGGACCCTATGGAAAAGACATTCAAAGATCTTCTAAGAAATTACCAGTCCAATTAGAACCAAATTAAAGCCCTGTCACAATGGTCCTTAGATGGTCCCTTCCAAAAAAGGTATCCAGCAGGTCTGTACCTTGTCCAAGATGGCTGCCAGCATGGAACATAGTTTTAACATTAGAACCTATGGAAAAGACATTCAAAGATCTTCTCAGAAATTACCAGTCCAATAAGAACCAAAGCCTTGTAACAATGGTCCTTAGATGGTACTTTTCAAAAAAGGTATTCCGCAGGTCTGTACCTAGTCCACGACAGCCTCCAGTGGGGAACATAGTTTTAATATTGGACCCTATGGAAAAGACATTCAAAGAAATTCTTCTTGGAACTACTAGTCCAATAATAACCAAACTTAGTCGCAATGGTCTTTAGAGGGTCTCTTCCAAAAAGGCATCCAGCATGTCTGTATACCTCATTCAAGATGGTCGCCAGCAAGGAACATAAGTTTTTAATTTTTAACATTGGACCCTATGGAAAAGACATTTTCTACACACTTGTACTATGTTCACACCCACCTAAGTTTGCACTGTCTTTATTGATTCAGGGTGGTATATCTGGTGGTCATTTGGCGATGGCTCTTGTTTTGACTTTTCAGTATATGTATAAACTATTCAGGACCATTTTACCATTAGAATTGTACAACATATACAGTAGTCCCCCTCTTGAGAGGCCCCCCTCACCAAAGGCCACCCCTTACTTAAGGCCAGAAACCTCGTGCATTAACTGATTTCAGTGCAAATTGACCCCTCGCCGGCGGCCACCCTTCTGACGCGACCAGCGGCCACATATTCTGTCCCTAAATGGTCCAAATTCCCCCTTTTCAAAGGCCAAATCATGTAAACAATTGAACAGGAAGTGCTTCCGGTAAGGGAGATAATAGTGTAAGGGAGGTAATCCAAACAGATTATCTACTCATTTTGGACATCTCAGCTTGTGTGTTGTTTTAACAATAAAATGTTAATTAACATTACAAGCACATTACCACAAGAATTGTAGCATACATGTATTTGTAAGTTTATGATCACCCTAAAAATAATGGGAGTGTATTTCTTGTGTGAAAAAAAAATTAAATCACAGAATATTTGTAGCAAGTTCAACTGAAACACTAAGAATAGCATGAAGCTAATAAAGGTCTACACATAGCACAGTCAGAATGTGGACACAGTAAAGAGCTTGACACAGTAATTAGAGGGACACAATAAGGAGCTTTATACATTTTGGCCCTGTTTGGCCCCTCATAGCTTGGAGAGGAAATGAGTTTTCAAAAATCTGATGGGCAAGCACAGTGTTAATTTTTCATAAGGATTCTATTGCAAAAAACAGCATCAAAATCTGACTAAAACAAAATAATAATTTTTTTGAGATTATCCCGATTTTTGGGCACCATTTACCTCATGAACATTACATACAACGTGAAATCCATTGGAAATTTCCTAAGGAGCACACAGAAACAAACCCCATCAAATTTGATAAACAATATACATTCTACAGCAAAATATATGAAAACACCCAATTTAGCCCTTTTTTACCCTTTTTAAAGAACTGAACAGCCAAAAATCCCAAGCTCTCTTTTGTTACAAGGAAAATTGTGAGAAAATTTCATAAAGATTGATCAACTGGACTTAAGTTATTGACAAAACCAAAAACAAAAATATCCTTAGACAACAACAAAAAACGATGACAGCCCATACCATTATACAACCTCAACTATTTTACAGTCGTATAAAACCAAACTTACATCAGCACATACTTACTTTCTAGTTTGGTGTCATTAAGACGCATCATGAAGTTTTCACAGTTTACAAATACCGGTAAATGTGGTATAAAGTAAATGTGCTCAAGACAAACTCCATTCTTTAAGAGTTTTATCATTAAATTACATCAGGAAACGAATGCAGAAGCAACTAGAAAACTGTCATATATACATCCCTCTCCCCATTTGATTCCAGAATTAAAATTTTTTTTAAATATAAAAAATCAAATCAAATTTTAAAAAAGCTGGTGCACAATAGCAATATGCACTGAACATTCTGTGAAAGGTTTCAATGAATTTCACGAAAGTGATCTAGGAGTAGTTGTTGCCACAAAGTGTGTACCACTATGGCAGACAGAATAACTAACAGACGGATGAACGAACAGACACCATGATCACTATAAACCACCCTGCTAAAGTGGGGGGTATAAACATGTGGAACAAAGAAAACATGGAAAAACAGAGGTAGAACAAAAGGATGCATGCATGCTCCCTGCAATAAGTCTGGTTTCTAGTTGTTGTGTCAGTCTGGAATTCATCTGTTTAAATGTGCTATAAATAATTTACAGATAAAAAATCAAAATCTGACAAAAAATTTTAAATTACCTTTCTTTCATCAATTTTACCTGCTTTTGGTGTCTTTTTTAAAAAAAATTGTAAATACTTCATCAATCTGTCAACATATACCAGATGCATAATTTTATTAGCAATTAAATACAACAAATCTAAACTTGATACTACAATTAAGATTTTTCACCAAATTTTACCCCTTTTTGCCACTTTTCCGAAAACCTGTAGAGCCATGAACCTAATATTAATACCTCAGGTTACAATGTGTCAACAAACATCTTACTAAAATTTTATAATGATCCTTCCACTAGAACCAAAGTTACACTGTCCACAGAGGCCAACCCAAACTGGGCTATGCCATTATACAACTGCAAACTTTTTGAGGACATGTAAAAACTTCCTGGCAGAAACTGTATGAGTAGTTGCTTGGACAAAATGTGTATCTCTATATTATTTATTCACCGCAAAAAGTTCAAGAATTTCTATTTTTTGCTAAAAAAAGTACCAAAATTAAAATACTTATCATATGTACATATACATGTTTGTACAAATCATCTACAAAAAAATTTCCAAATATAAAAACTGTGATGTTGCAAAGACAAACTGTACCCTCTATGTGGACAAATGGATAGATAGGCAGAGATATAACAATTCTAGTTATGCATCCTACTTTTCATGGCAATGGCATATACCTACAAACTTCAACAAGATTCATTTTCAAAAATGTATGATAACAATTGCTCACAACCATCCAATCAATTTTATAAATAAAGGAATGACTAGAATACTGACAAAGTCAGAAAAGGCCCCGCCCCCTTGTGTGTTCCAAAATATTTTACGAAAGGATATGGAGTAAATGAACATGAGACCATAACACATAAGCTAACTCCAACTGCAATAATTTTAATGAGCTGTATGGCCATTTCGGAAATTTATTCCTCATCAGCAGNATGTTAAAATGCATAAAACCAAACGAAACCAGAATAATCGGTAATATCAAAAACCTGTTTGCGGAATTTCATGGAAATCATAAAGTTTTTCCCTCAAAATTGTTTTCAATCCATTAAAGTCACATTTTGAAAATTCAGGTAAAAAATGCACCAAGTCCATCAACAGGAAGTAGTGCAGCAATATGGCAAAAGATGGGAGACACAAAAGGGGGCTTCCTTTGGTCAACTATGAATATCAAAATCATTTAAAACCCTGAAGGCAATCTTAAGTTATCAGACGACATAGAGCTAATTCCTAAAATATGCACTTTTTCATATAAAAACGAAGTTATTTTCAAAAAATTATTTTCCGATTTTCCACAAAAACGAAAGGGAGCTTCCTATGGTCAAGATCAAGCTTGAGTATCAAAATAATTTAAATCCCTGAAGGCAATCTTAAGTTATCATACGACATAGAGCTCAGATATATGGAAAACTGCCTGACCGAAGGACAAATCAGCCAAAACTTGAGTCGGTCTGGCATAAATTATCAGACAGCAGGACCGAATGTCAGGTATAAAATTGACATTTCCTATATGCCACGAAACTGTAGGTCCTGTAAATTTATCTTCGGTCTGGCAGCTTTTCCTTATTTGCCTGACAGAACGTCCTGCAAGGCCTCTGGACTTTTTTATTTGTCTGAGAGCTAATTCTCAATATATGCACTTTTTCATATAAAACAATGTTTTTTTCCAAAAATCATTTTCCGATTTGTTTTAAAAACCAATGGGAGCTTCCTTTGGTCAAGTTCAACTTTGAGTAAAAAATATCAGAAAAATCGGTAAAGGCAATCTTGAGTTATCGTACAACATAGAAAACGCTGACGGACAGACACACAGGCTTTCATGGCAGGCCCTAATTATAGGTAGGACAGTTGTAGTGTTTATAAATCAATTCATTTAGACAGCAATATTTATTGCATAAAAGTTTAATAAATAAAAATATCAGACATCTGATATGTTTACTGTTAGCATCGAGACAATAATAAAATAAATGTAAATTCTCTTGTACTCAAGACAATGTTACAACACATCCTGATAATCTGAATACATATAAATTTTGTCACCCAGGCCCATTAGAAGTCCTGCATTCCCTGGTCTGTTGTTCCACGTTTTTGAGAATAACACTGATGGAAAGAAATCATAGCTTGTTGCCATGGGTGGTGGGATGGTTTTAAGTAATTCTCCTGTCTTTAAGCACCATAATCTTGAATATCCTTCTTGGTCAACTGGAAATCAAAGAAGAAATACATGTATGTTAGGTGTCAAATGAGCTGACACTTAAGGACAAAGTCATATGATGCAGAAGGTACAAGTTTGGCTAAAAAAGTATTCTGGTTATCTGATGCACGTTGATAAAATGCCTATTATTTGAATGTTTTTCTTTATTGTGATAAAGACTATAAAATCTTATTCAAACTATTATTTCTGCTTAAAATATGTTTGGCCAGTAACACTTTCTTTCAGCATAGTTGATTTTTTTTTATTCTTGGTTTCAGAAGAATTTATCATTTTAAGGTGGCTCACTCATCACATTTTTGAATTTGTGTCAGATTTCGGGACTCCTCTGATTTTCTCCATTTCAATGGCTTAAATCATTTTGCACACCGATCCCCACTTTTTATTTCATGGATGTCTTCTCTGGGTCAAATCAGGACACCTGACAAGTTATCATAACACTCTTGAGATAACTTACTAACTTCTAGATACAAAATAATCCTAGGGTTAAATTAAGAAAATATCCAGAGAAATCCAGTTCCCGCCAAATTTTTAATGATTTCTATCTTTTTTAAAATCACATGGATCTATATATTTCTTTTTACTACTTCATTCAATCTACAATGCTTAATCAATTGAAGTACATTTCAAGAAAATCCTTGATATAAACAACATCAGGAGTGAGCCTCCTTACTGTATAGTTCTTTATTTTCGCGGTATAAAATTTTCGCGGTTTTCAGTCTTAGATTTAATCGTGGGGTTTTATATTCGTGGATTGTTAGTTAACAGCATAATTTTTACTTTTAATCAGAAGAACAATGAAATATTCGCAGGTATAAATTTTCATGGTTGTCGTGTAAAACGTGAATAGCAGGAAAATTAATACCCCACGAAATATAACAACCATACAGTAAGTCATCATTTGTAATAATTAATAAGACTGAAGTCCAATTCTCCATGTAAATGTGCTGTGACCTCTTTGAAGAAGCAATATGGGATGTAAGGTGCCTATAAATTTCCAAATTTTATTTTGAGCCTTAAAAACTTAAACAATATTTCTTCATTTCCTTCTTTTTCAAGCAATTTTGTAATTAGATATTGCCAATATTCATAAAGCTTGAAAAAAAAACATAAGAATTAGAAAACATTTAGATTTATCTACTAGGAAATCAAATTATGCATACCTCCATAAACAATTTCTTCAGATGGGTCTACGTGGATAGGAATCCTTAGGTATTCATTCTTCATTCCCACATATTCTGTAACTACCTTCCTTGTTCTTAAATCCCATAAATTGACCTACAAAAAAAAACAGAAACAAGACCTACAACTGCTATTCATGATTTCTCATCATCGCAACATGTTATAACTATAGCAAAATTTTAGTAGTTTAGATATGGACAAGTAAGTCAACTATTTTTCAGTCTACTTGTTTATTCAAAAAATTTCCTCCTAACTGTCTTATTCTGATTGAAAATTGCAACATGTTGTATCAAATTAATCAATCATACTAATATACTACTGGCAAAGTTCATGTGAAGATGTCCAGGTTGTTTGTATAGAGTTCTATCTACAATAAACAATGACGGTATATGGAGTAAATGCACATGAGACAAAATCTCTACAAATACATGGTAGAACCAAGTAAAGGAACAATGCTTTAATTGTTGTTCTTCATTTTGAAGTCACCATGAGGTCTGTTTACCATCATGATGTTCTAGCACCTTGTATAATTCAAATTACAATTCGTATCTTTGGAACATCAACATCTCAAAGCTTCAAAACATTTGAAGCAGTATCTTTGCTGTTTTGTAGATATGAAGTTTAAAATGCAACTGAGAAGAAGTTCAAGAACTGAACTTATCAAAAATCTGAATGCTAAAGGGTATTGACTTATTGAGAAATTACATCATAATCTGATTACAAATTTGAAAATGATCTTTTGTGTTTTCTTCTTTTTATACCTTATTTATACCATCAGAACAGTTTCCTCTTACTTCCTGTGAAATACATGTATAGTAGTTGATATTCTATTGAAAATGTTTCACATGTATGAAAACAACAAATTTTGTCCTTTGGATAGTTTTTGATTGAAAGACAATGCCCAAACAAAAAATAATATCAGGCTTTTTTTTTTAAGATCCAGATGCATGAAGTTGTTCAACAAGATGTTCTGGGTATCTGACAGGAAAAAGCTGTCACTTAATCAGTCAAGTATGATCTAGACAAGGGTAAAGTGTAGAATCAAACTGCACTCATGTACACTCAACTGCATTTCAAAAATCAAGTTGTTACATGACAATCATTTCATGCAGTACTTTATTGTTCATGCATAACTTGAAATACTCATGAATGACTGTTGGTTCAGGGCCACCATCTGAATGTAGAATAAGACAACTATATGTCAAGTGATTACTGGTTCAGGCAGTATTAACTACTTGCAAAAAAAACTAAATATGACTAATGGGGTAAGTACTTGCATCTGTATACTGAATTGGGGCGTAAGAATAAACAATCAACTGCATGTCAAATATCTTGTAACTAGGAAAACTCATCATCACAATTCCTTGAAATTTTAAATGTTGATTCTCTGCCACTTGAAATGCATTTCCTATATCACGTATCAACGACTTTTTCATCACATGCAAGACGAAGATTAAGCTCTATATTTCAGGATCTCTCCTACCCCTAAAGGTATTAAGTGAATATGCATTAAAAAATACCAGAAAAGTTATGGTTTTTTTTCACAGTTTCCTCGTTTCTGCTTTATTCACTTTTATTCTGATGATTTTTAAATTGCAAAATACAAAATATAATTTGCTAGAGACTTTATACTGTAAATGTTATGAACTATTTCCAGTCCGCAAAAATTTCAATCCCCCAAAATAGCCACTTGTTCGCTATGTTATATGTTATACTGCAAATAAATACTTTACCTTTCCCTTTACATCACTGGCAAGAAGATGAATATCATTTTGTAACAAGTGTAATCCACAAACACTAGATGACTGTGTCAGCTGGCTTACAGAGTAAGTAGAAATACTTCGTAAATCGTGTGTAAATATCTGGTTTTTTCTTGTTCCACTATACAAACAATGTCCATTCTGTAAACAAAAACACAAATATAGAAATACTTCATAAATTATGTGTAAAAATATGTTTATTTTCTTGTTCAACAATAAAACAATGACCAAACAAATATTTAGTGCAGAAATTTCTACTACATGTAGGAGACTGTTTGAAAAACTTGGCAGCTGAATGAGCATAAATCATGACCTGGTAATGTGTAATGATGGCAATTTGTTTGGGTTTTTTTTATGTTTTGTTTTTGTATTTTGTTTTTTTTTTTTGGTTTTTTTTGGTTCAATTTATATTTTAAATGTGTAGAGTCTTGATCAAGATCTCAAACCAAAATGAAAGGTTGTGTCAAACGTGCAACCAATACACAAGACCCTTAAATAGCACTATAAGTTTTGTGGTTTGTGCAACTTCGGCTTTTATGTCACTCGTATCAATTTCAGATTGTAATCTTATGTAATCTTATGATATTTCATTTTTTGGAATTACCTTCAATTTTTCATATCTATTGTCAAATCCTAATCTGTTGCCATTTGTTTCAGTTTTATTAAATATAAACAAGAGAAGGGGCAGTCGGAAACGACAGCTAATCCCCTCCCCCGTTTATTGAATGTTTGTCTAGTATTATAAGCACTCAAGGAAGTTGTACCATTCAAGATCTGGCTTGTTATTTAAAGCTGAGCCAGTCATGCAAGAAATGTAGTGACCTTATTTCAATCAGGAGCCTCATACCTAAAGCATATGCATCTAGTGATGAAAGATTATTCTTCTATAAAGTGTAGTATCTAAAATTCAGACTGTAACACAAACTTTAACCTAAGTCATTCATGCATGAAATGTAGGTCAAAGTGACCTAATATTTATCTTGAGGTTTGTAACTTTACAAGACGCATCTGCATACAAACTATTATTCTTCTACCTAGTTGTAATATCTAAAATCCAAGCTGTAACACAAACTTTAACCTAAGTCACTCATGCATGAAATGTTGGTCAAAGTGACCTTATTTTTATCTGGAGCTTCATAACTTTACAAGACGCATCTGCATACAAAATATAATTCCTCTACGAGTTGTAGTATCCCAGATCTGGACTCTTACAAAAACTTTAACCTGAGTCACTCATGCATGAAATGTAGGTCAAAGTGACCTAATATTTATCTGGAGCTTCATCACTTTACAAGACGCATCTGCATACAAAATATTATTCCTCTATGAGTTGTAGTATTCCAGATCTGGACTCTTACAAAAACTTTAACCTGAGTCACTCATGCATGAAATGTAGGTCAAAGTGACCTAATTTTTATCTGGAGCTTCATAATTTTATAAGACACATCTACATACAAAATATTATTCCTCTATGAGTTGTAGTATTCCAGCTCTGGACTCTTACAAAAACTTTAACCTGAGTCACTCATGCATGAAATGTAGGTCAAAGTGACCTAATAGGGTCAATTCAATAAATCTGTCCCTACCTGAACTTCCTGACCAATCAAATGCAATGATGTTGTGACTGATCGTAGTTCCCTTCTACGTCAATATTTGACAGTTCCTTTGTAAAAAGATGACACAATGCTAAATTGTGTATGAATGTATACAATATTTTGTCTGTGACCGTCCACATTTGATGACATTGTGTTTTTTTTTTAACACAGAAGCTGATAAAAGATATACACGTCACAAACTGATGTCGGGGACAGATTTATTGAATCAGTTCTATTTATCTGGAGCTTCGTAACTTTACAAGACGCATCTGCATACAAAATATTATTCCTCTACGAGTTGTAGTATTCCAGATCTGGACTCTTACAAAAACTTTAACCTGAGTCACTCATGCATGAAATGTAGGTCAAAGTGACCTAATATTTATCTGGAGCTTCGTATTACTTTACAAGATGCATCTGCATACAAAATATTATTCCTCTACGAGTTGTAGTATTCCAGATCTGGACTCTTACAAAAACTTTAACCTAAGTCACTCATGCATGAAATGTAGGTCAAAGTGAACTTATTTTTGTCTGGAGCTTCATAATTTTATAAGACGCATCTACATACAAAATATTATTCCTCTACAGGTTGTAGTTTCCCAGATCTGGACTCTTACAAAAACTTTAACCTNAGTCACTCATGCATGAAATGTAGGTCAAAGTGACCTATTCTATATATCAACCTCAAGTACTCTTCAAGATGCATCTATGGACAAAACATTGTCCATCTACGACTTGTTATTCAAAAGATATATGGTCTTAAGTTTGAACTGACAGACGAACGGACGAACGGGTCAAACGCTATATCCCCTCCCCAACTTCATTGGGCGAGGGGATAACTAAAGGATGACATGCCCTACACAAGGTACACATATGATGCCCCTGCCAGACACATGTGTTTTTGTTCATATGGACGGACAGATGAACAGACAAATGGAAAAACAAGGGTAAAACAATAAGCTCCTCGAATTTTCTTTGCCAGGGCATAAAAACATCAAATTACAATTGGAATATGTTTATGTTTATCTATAATTGGTATTTTCTGCATAGAACTAGGACTAAGGATTTTGTTCGTGCCAGACAGTTGTTCAGTTTACACAGGTTGAATATGGAAGATATTGAAGTAATCTCACAGCATATGGCTCAGAGGCTTTCTGTTTAGTCAGTATTTAGCTAGGACGGGTTTTGGTTCAGTAAGTGTTAGGTTTGGACAGGTTTCATAAATTACTAGTACAGTATTTTGGGGGACTAAATTTAAAATTCTAATGGATTGATAAAAATTATTACATACATGTACATGTACAACTGATCGGGCAATATTAGGCTTGCCCAAGGCAAAAACAAAATTTTGAAAAACTAAGGGTGGGGGAATTTCAAGAAAATGACCAAAAAATGAGCAAAAAATCCAAATAAAACTTTTTATGGCTGAAAAGGATAAGAATCTAGAATATTTTTATGGCCCAACAGTGTGCTTGTACTTATATTAAGGAAATTGTGGTTATTTTTTGGCATTGGTATACTATTGATTTTTTTAAATGATTAAGAAATGATAAATATCTTACTGATAGCTTAAATAGAACGACATGAAATAATGAGAAATATGAAGCAAATTAAACAGTATCTATATTGAACTAATGAGTTCAGAAACACAATAAATTGCTTCAATAAGAACACAAACCTGATTTGAAAACACCTGACATAAAATGTCACTATTGTTGGAGTTGATTTCCCAAAGTCTTCTGGTCTGTACATCCAGTAACATCCCACATTTCTCACTACCTACACTGAATTGGTTAGAATGTTTATTCCACGCACAAGTCCATGTTGCTTTCTGTCCTAGAGAATAAACTTCATATCTACCAGAACTTTCTGTAAAATCTTTTATAAAGACTAGACTTTCTGGAGTGCCAGTATAAACCATACCAGTATATAAAACACTGTTTTTGTTAATGAGACACATGCTAGCAATCTTTACTGCTGACTGGTAATAGTGACAACTTGGAGACAGATTGATAGATAAAGACAATCTGTCCCTTTGACTAGTAATAGGTTTCTCACTCAGATTTAACCATAGAATTCTCTGAATCATAGATTCTTTGATTGTAAATAACCCCACAATATGTTTATTTTCAATCATTTCCAGCTGTGAGGCATGTTCAAGTCGTTCCAACCAGTCACGTCTAGGGTCAGGGTAAATCTTCACCTTGGTTTGTGGGGTTTTATTAAGGTTTTTTATTCTGATCATGTTCAGTTTTTGATCTAATTCTCTTGGTGTAAGTTTCCCCTGTTGATAATAATTAGTCAAACAAGGGAGACAATTCATGGACAAAGCATGTCTTTGTCTTGATTTACTTCCAGTTACGAAGGCTGTGCTACTATGCCAAGAATTATTCAGATCTAACTTTCGTATTTCTTCCTTTTCTCTGTGTTTAATGGTAGCTGTGGTTACTGCACTTCCAATACAACTTGAATCAGGTAAAATTTTGAAATATTTCTTTTTTTCCTTGTCATAATAGAAACCTGGAATCTGTATCATAAGTTAAGGAACTTTTTTATTCAATGAGACAAAAAAAAACATCAAATATTTATATAATACAGGTACACTGTATATGTATATGTATATTACATTTTGTCCTTTTTTATGCTTTTGCAGTGCACTTTTATGACACAAAAAATATACTGTATAATCATTCATTTTCGTGGGGATAAACTTCTACTGATTTAAACTATTACGATGGGACAAATTTTCATGAATTTCAAATCATAATTAGTAATTATCATTCACTGGACAAAAATCATTGGATCTTATTTTGTTGATAAATCTTACACATGTAATAAATGAATTTTAACCCCTCAAGAAATTTCTGCTTTTTCAGTAGTTTGAAATTCACATTTTTTTACAATAATAAAGTGTTACAGAGAGTGGATTCGCTGACTTGAGTAGGATTTAAAGAGGTTGAACCCTCAACCGTTTTGTGAAGAATTCTTGAAAAAATGGCATATGAAAGTCTGGACCCCCCCCCCCCTTTTTCAACAGCTGAATCTACCAAAGCATTACTTTTATGAACCTTTGTCTGTATGTTATATCTCTAATTAACATATGTTTTCTTTTTTTTTTGTTGTTGGTTTAAAATTCCAAATTCTTGGATTTTATATTGCATAAAATATAAATTGCTGAAATGAAGGGCAACAGAACACAAATTTACTGAACCACAATAATGCAGTAGAATTTACAGTATAACTCCGATACATAGATGTCTCATTTGCTACTTTAATCAAAATAAAATAAAATTCAACAGCCTTGTTTCATGATTCATGAAAAATGGCTTGTGTTGTGAACCAACATGAAAAAAATAAACATGATAAAGTTTGCATGGACTAACAGTTTATAATTTATTAAAAGGATATCTGCAGGAACATTATCTTCTCTTGTCAGATCATTTTTACACTTTGTAGAACACTTTCTGTGGTTATTTTGATCTCTAGATAATTTATGAGCAGGTTTTTCTGTATGTGAACAATTATTCACAGTTTTCTGATCCCTTTTTAGGACCTTACCATTTGGATATGCAATATCATCCATTTTCTGTTTTCTTTTCTGTTTTCCCGAACATTGTCTTTTGTTATTACTCCTTTCTTGAAAAGTTTCTGAATACTTTTGGTTGATATTTTTGATTTGACCTGTTTTCCAACTTTTATCAGCTTCCTTTATTTTCCTATACTTGTCATTGGGTATAAAATTAAATGAATCAGATGGTGTTTTGAATTTCAGAGAAGTTGAAGATGTGTTATCATCCAATAATTTTATCTTTCCTTGCTCTCTGAAATTTTTGTTATATTTTCTGGTTACATTTGAGCTTTCTGAGGTCAATTTGGCTTGATTATGTATAGACTGGTTATTGTTGCCTTTAACAAAACATTTTGAATTATCATTGGTTATCGAAGCATGTTCCTCTACAAATGAATTTGAAGTGCTTGACAAATATTTCTTAAAGTTTCTTTTTTTCTTTCTGCTTAACTTTGTAGATCTTGATGACATAATCTGTGTCACTTCTTTTTACATATCTTCTGCTTCATTCTTTTTCCTTGAAAAATAAAAAGAACTCGTTAACAATATTGTACTAATGATCTTTTCATTCATTATTTTGAAATATTGTCAAAATTTTAATCTCGTTATGGTACATAGTGTACATGGCCAAAGTTACCTTATTTTGCCTAGACGCTGATCTACTATCAAAGATTTATAAAACTATACCAGATAAGATTATTCTGCAATGTACATAGATTGAGATCTTTGAAATTATCTTGAGTGTAAGTCAATCTTGCAGAAAATGTATTCAAAAGTGACATACTTTTACCTGGACACTGACCTACCATCAGAGCTTCATTCATAAGCAAGATAAGATGATGTCATCATATCAGTGACCGAGATCTTACTTCTATATAATCTTGAATTATGTCAAATAAGCAGAAAATGTAAGTCAAAGTGAACTAAAGTCTGTTTAACTTCCTTTAGATAATGGAAATTTTCTTCTGTTGACTTAAATATTGCATATTTGGGCACCGGATTTTGCATGGTTGTGTAGAAATTTTATACACTTCTGGAACCACTTTTAATTTGATGATTTCCAATACATGTTGAAAGAAAAAACACTTTTTATAAATACTCCATGCTTTTAAATGGATGATATTTTCCGCGCACAATTACCGACTGGGCTGGACCATTCTGAATTAGGTATAGGCAGGTATATCTTTAAGTCAGATGATAAACAAGTCTCTATTTCGCTTTTACCATGTGCTTGGACTCAGAAAAATCATACCCATAAATGATATAATTCAACAAAATACTTAAACATGTAATTAAAATATGCATGCATTAAACTCAAAAGAAATATTCGAAATAAATTGTTAATGTACTGCTAATTTCTATTCGGTGTTTACAAACAAAAAGTCAGTGGATAACAATTGTAAACCCCGAACGAGTACACCTTGCTATTATTAGGTAGGTCAACTCGGGTCATCTAATTCGTCAAGTTACTTGGTCGCCCTTGAAATAGAACAATCCAACACTTAGAAATTTTCGCCTGTTTGAAAAAAATTGTGAAAATGCACATGACTGCAGACTTTTGTGCATTTCGTAAACGGCGAATTCAAAGTTTTTCAGTTATGTATGATCATTCTTTATATACATACCAAATATGATAAAGATTAGAGTAAAACTAAAGCTGAAATCGTGAGATTTCCATTATCTAAAGGAAGTGAAACCGACTTTAAACCTGACTGTATGCTAAACTACCATCAGAAATGCATGCCTGTGCAAGGTTGGATGATCCTACCATGAACAGTGACGTGAGATCTTGATGGAAAGGTAAACTTGAATGACTGATGAATGTACAAGTAAGTCAATCAAGCAGAAAATTTTAAGTAAAATATATCTTATTTTCTCTGGATGATGACCTACCTTAGAGATGCATGCACACACAATGTTAGATTATCCTAACATGCACAGTAAGCCAGATATGATCTTGGAAGTAAATGTAACTTGAATGAAAGTCAATCAAGCAGAAAATGCAGCTCAAGGTAACCTATTTTTTTCCTGGATTCTTACCTATGTACCATCAGGGATGCATGTACATGCAAACTAAGATGATTTTATCATGTAGTGTAAATTTGATGAAAGCTAGTAAGCCACGTGCACTCATGCATCAAGAGGAAAATATTGGCCAAAGAGATCTAATTGATCTTGTAGGCCATGTAGGCTGCCAGCCCAGGAGGGGTACTCCAAATTTTTTCCCGTACCTAGCCTGGTACTATTTTTTGGGGTGTAAATTTCCGAATTTTGCTATTTTATTGAGTTCAAGAAATTCCAAGCTATTTTTTTGGGGTTAGAAATATTATTAACTATTTTTTGGGGTATTAATAATTGTAAGATATTTTTTTAGGGGTAGGCAAATATGTCATATTTTTGGGTGTTTTGGGTGTTTTGTTTGCATAGAAAATGAAGAAATATACCATGGATAAGCACATGGGGTTACTCAAATAATAAAGTCAACTGATTTGTCAGCACGACACTGATTACAATGATCTAGTAATTAATTTTATAAGATGTTAAACTGAGGAAACTTTTAATTTTGTCAATTTAATTTTAATTTTCTTTTTTTTATGTTAAAATACACCATGTATATATTTAAGTGTTATTTTTCTAACATATTTTTTGGGGTTCACTTATTTAAGCAACTATATTTTTGGGGTGATTTGAAAAAGAACTATTTTTTGGGGGTAGTTTGAAAAAAGTACTATTTTTTTGGGTTAAATTTTTTTCCGGGGACCAGCCTACTAGTAGGTACAGATGATAATTGAAAGTACCCACCCCACCCCCCCCCCCTGGGGCTGCCAGCCAAGATGCATCTCGCTTGCAAAATGTGATGATGCTGTGCACAGCTACTGAGGTACATGTATACACCTAAATGTGGAAGCGGCAGTAGAGGTAGGCATGGACGTCTGGGGGCAATCCAAAAGTATCCCTCTATTTTATTGGGGCGACTAAAAAATATAAAGATTAAACAAACTTAGTTTATACAATGTACAATTCTAGTAATGTACATTTTTTAAAGATTTTATCATGTATATAACAACAAAGAAACATATTGTAATATAAGTTGTGTGATCCAATCATGCAAAATCCTGGCAACATTGGCATCAAACTTATAAGAAACAGGAGACTCTCTAGAGTACAGAGGTGAATAAATAGTATGAAATGTCAATGAGATCAATTCACTAATCACACTGCCAGAGCAAAATTGTGTTACTACAAACAATTTCTTTTAGTTCTGTTTCTAATTGGTCTTCAATCCAGTCCCATTTAAGAAGGTTGATGAAATTATCAATAATTCTGATGAAATGACGATTGTGATACAAGAATCGTAACCACAGATATATACTTCAACATTAAAATATCATTAGTTTATAATCTATTAGTTACAAGTTGTTGATTATTCTAGTTCTAAGTATACGGACTCAAGGTTTATACATACATGTGTAAGTTCTTTCTGAAATTCAAACTTTTTTTAACCTGTTCAACTGTAGAACTTTGATAACCAACAATCTGAAAGGCTAGTTTCTATAAATTTCAATTCAAAACACACCACGCGATGACTCTTATTGTCAATGACCTTAGCTGTTTACTAGATCCTACTGTGAAAAAATCCTGCAATTTGAGCAATGCCCAACTAGGATCTATTTTTATGCCTCACCTACAATAGTAGGGGGCATATAGTGTTCGGGTCTGTCCGTTCGTCCGTCCGTCCGTCCAAAGTTAGGTTTACCCTTAGGTTGAAGTTTTTTTTCTGTGAAGGATGTATGCTATCATCATGAAACTTTGTATAAATACACATTAGGTCATAATTAAACAAAAATCATAATAAAAATTTATCCCTGCTACCAACTTCATGCTTCACTGATCATGGAAAAAAGATGGGGTAGTATGAGGTTTACCCTTAGGTTGAAGTTTTTTTTCTGTGAAGGATGTATGCTATTATCCTGAAACTTTGCATAAATACACATTAGGTTATAATTAAACAAAAATCATAATAAAAATTTATTCCGGCTACCAACTTCATGCTTCACTGATCATGGAAAAAAGGGGGTAGTACAAGGTTTACCCTTAGGTTGAAGTTTTTTTTCTGTGAAGGATGTATGCTATTATCATTAAACTTTGTATAAATACACATCAGGTTATAATTAAACAAAAATCATAATAAAAATTTATCCCAGCTACCAACTTCATGCTTCACTGATCATGGAAAAAGGGGGTAGTATGAGGTTTACCTTTAGGTTGAAGTTCTTTTTTTCTGTGAAGGATGTATTCTTTTATCATAAAACTTTGTATAAATACACATTAGGGTATAATTAAACAAAAATCATAATGCAAATTTATCCCTGCTACTAACTTCATGCTTCAATGATCTTGGATAAAAGGTGGGTAGTATGAGGTTTACCCTTAGGTTGAAGTTTTTTTNATCATGAAACTTTGTATAAATACACATTAGGGTATAATTAAACAAAAATCATAATAAAAATTTATCCCGGGTGCAAGCTTCATGCTTCACTGATCCTGGATAAAAGGGGGATAGTATGAGGTTTACCCTTAGGTTGAAGTTTTGTCTGTGAAGGGTGTATGCTATCATCATGAAACTTTACATCAATACACATTAAGGTGCAATTAAACAAAAATCATAATAGAAATTTCTCCATGCTACCAATTTCATGCTTTACTGATCATTGAAAAAGGGGGATAGTATGAGATTTAAGTTACTTTTCTGTGACAGATGTATGCTATTATCATGACACTTCATATAAATACACATTAGGATACAAATAAAAATAAAAACATCATGAACATAACAGATATTAACCCATGCCACCAAATTCATGCTTTACTGATCATGAAATATAGCATTGTTCAAAATAGGTGCGAGGAGGGGCATTGTGTTCGTTAGACACATATTCTTGTTATGTCTGTTATATTAAAACAAGAGGCTCTCAAGAGCCTGTATTGCTCACCTGGACCATGGCTGACATAGACAAATGAATTGCATTTCCAAAAGGGTCCAGAGTTTAAACTATGTTCCCTGCTGAGGCCACCATGGAGAAGATCTTTAAATGAGTTTTTCCCATACAGTCCAATGTCAAAACTTTGTTCTCGGCTGGCAGCCGTCTTGGATGAGGCATGAACCTGTCGGATAACTTTTTTGGAGGAGATCATCAAAGGACCATTGTGACTAAGTTTGGATCTAACTGAACTTGTAGTTTCTAAGAAGAAGACCTTTGAATGTTTTTTCCCAAACACATGCCATAGGGTCCAATGTCAAAACTATGTTCCCCGCTATCAGCCATCTTGGATGAGGTACAGACCTGTCAGATACCATTTTCGGAATGGACCATCTATGGACTATTGTGACCATGTTTGTTTCTAAATGGACTAGTAGTTTGTGAGAAGAAGATCTTTAAATGCCTTTTCCATAGGGTCCAATGTTAAAACTATTTTCCCCGCTGGCAGCCATCTTGGATGAGGTACAGACCTTGGAATACCTTTTTGGAAATCATTGTGACTATGTTTGGTTCTAATTGGACTAGTAGTTTTTGAGAAGAAGTTCTTTGAATTACTTTTACATAGGGTCCAAAACTATGTACCCGCTGGTGCCATCTTGGATGAGGTACAGACCAAACTTGAACAGCGGCAATCAAAAACCTGTAACAATTGGACTAATGAGTGTAATGCCATTATTTTGACCCTTAATCCGTGAAAATTATGGACAATCTGTACGAATTGGCATCTAGGGAATAATACATAATGGAGGTATGTTTTTTAATGATTTACATGTTTAGGTCCATGAAAATTTAAATGTACTTGAAAACATGGCATACAGTCCAACACTACAACAGGAACATGAAATCATGCCAAAAGTGCTAATGGAAATTTTTAAGATCCGATATGACTTTGCACTTACAAAAAAATTGTTGAATATGGAATGAAAATGCGAAGTACATGTAATATTGTTTGCGAAACAGACACATGACGCACGACAACATAAAAACTTTGACTCATAAATCCAAACAGATCTTATCATACTTGATTTTAGCAAGGCCTTTGACATGGTACCACACAGGAAACTACTACTTAAACTTGACCACTATGGAAAAGATGGAGATCTACTAAAATGGCTATCATCATTTCTGACACAGAGAAAACAACGTGTCATCATAGAAGGAGAATTCTCTTCATTTGTAACAGTAGACTCTGGAGTGCCACAAGGCACTGTCCTTGGGCCACTTTTATTCCTGATCCATATCAATGATCTCCAAGGGTTAGTGCCATCACAAGTAAGACTCACTGCAGATGATTGCCTGCTCTACTGTAATATATACTCAATACATTTTACAAGACCAGCTTCAGATTCAAAAAGACCTGAAGTCATTAGAAAATTGGACTTCAACATGGGAAATGAAATTCAATGCTGTCAAATGCTACAAGATGACGATACATAAAAGTACAAAGCCAAAAATTTACACCTATTCACTGAACAACCACCTGTTAGAAAATGTATGTCATGAAAACCTGTATCTTGTACTGCTAAGTATCGACATCCTGAAATGGTCATCACACATCAATAAAATTTCAAACCGGGCAACTTCCACTTTAGGCTTCCTTCATAGGAATCTAAAACACTGTTCTAAAATACTCAAAGAAACAGCATACAATTCACTTGTCAAATCTGTCTTAGACTATAGCTCAACAGTATGGGACCCATACTTACAGAAGGACATTGACAGTCTCGAATCCATCCAACATCGAGCAGCAAGATTTGTTTACAACGATAATGGGAAAACATCTAGTGTCAGTGACATGATCAAAAGCTAGATTGGAAACCATTGTCAGAAAGAAGAAGAGAACAACGGCTCATACTCATGTACAAAATTGTCAATGACCTTATATCAATACCTGCTGAAACACATATAACACCAAACAGAGGGAGTCACAAGATCATCCTCCGCAAACAAGCTAAAAGTCTACAACTGTAACACCAAAACTTTCAAACAGTCTTTCATACCTAGAACAATCATAGACTGGAACAACCTAAACTGTATCAGGGCAATGTCACTAAAACATTTAAAGGAGAACTCCATTACAATGGAGTCCCTCCTTCTGACGGTATCAAGTCATTCCGTCCCCAAACCAGTCTGTCCCTAAGTAGTTCCGGCCACAGTGGTTCCGTCCCCAGTAGATCCGGCCCAAAGTTGATCTGTCCCCGATATATTTTTCCCATTATGAGGGTATGAATGCCCTTTATCCTTAACCCTTTTTTTAAATGCTTCTTTTCAACTATCGTTACATGTCAAATGAGTTAAATCAAAGTACACAGGTACTGAGTCAATTAATGTAGACTGAAATTGATGAGCAAATTTCTCCGACAAAAGTGTATTTGTCTTTAGTTTGGAGACTATGGTTATCAGATTTACAATTTTGATTTAATATTCTGTAAATATATTGAATTCATAAATTAATTCATCTTTTTCAACAAAATTCTGGAACCATTCAAAGAAATGTCACATAACTACATCAATGTGTGAATCTCCAAATCCTAGTCACGAATTTTAATTTTTGGCTCCAGAACTAGCCCTCGAGGGTCACTTGTATACTTTATTGATAGGGTAGCTGCTGGTATTCCAAAACCCCTACCTTCATTACCTTACATTATTGTGATTTCAAAAATCCATACCTATTCATTTATTTTCCATTGTCAAAATACCGTCCTCTTTCCATCAGAAATGACCGGACATGATATACAGTTAAATACACAGTTAAATCCCCGCTAGGCAAATCAGATCAGTTTCCTTTCGACTCAATCTTATAATAATTACATAATAAACATATCGCCTTTGATGACTGACATATATTTGAACATGATCAGCAGCTGTGTAAAATGTTGGGGTCTTATCATATAATGTAATTATAATTGACCTTATCATTTTATACTAGTATATATTTTTACTGTACCCCGTTATTGTTAGATGTTTTGTAATTACTCTCCTTGTTGATAATATGTTAGCAATACTCTTTTTCATCATTTAAATGAAATCGCAATTTATTGAAAATAATTATCAAAGTACAGAAATGATGATTACAAACATGGAGCTCAAGACATTACCATTCATTCATGTTTCGGAGATGTATCGAGTCCAATGCACGTCACTCTAGCAAACTAGTAAGATGAATTCGGTAATATTAGTTTATTGGTACACCTGTATTCATTGATGAAATTTTTTAACCATCGATTCTGCATAAATGTATATCTTATCAGTGAATTATATTGTGCATGAATTTCATATATAAAGCGTAAGAAATGCGCAGTGAGGTTTCTCCTTTTTATGTGACTACTAATTAAGTCAATCTCGAGCTGTGCGTGCAGCTCGTTAATTGACAAAAATGCTGTTTATCATCATAAATATATTAGCATGATTCATGAAATCATTTCAATTTTGTACCTTTATTGTTATTTTTAGAAAAAAACATATATATCAGCATTCGGCAAAACATATTTTTGTAGAAATATATGCAAATTTATCGTGCAGGCATAAACTTTAATTGAAAAATGTTATTGTCATAAAGAAATGGGTTGATAAATAATTTCAAACATTATATTGATATAAATATTACAGGCAAATATCATAACACATCATTTTATTTGTATACAAATTTTCAGTCCTATCACAAGACATATAAACATTACAAACGTCATTTGGCCTAAAAGGTTTTTACCATTAACCATGTTAACCCTCTTAAGGATACACCCATCAATTACCGCCATTATTGCTTGGTGTACCCATGGATGCAGGATCGTCAACAAACATAAATCTGTACAACTGCAGCCTTGCACCAAAGACTGGTACTTCTGACACTGCATCTCAAGTTAGTAGTACGGGTACCTCCTTCGCGGGTTGATGCAATTTGAAAAAAGAAGCTGTATCTTCAAATAAATTTTGTGTTGAAGAGAAACATCAAATAATTAAAGTTTAAATCAAAAACTCGTTAATAAGTCAATTATTTTTTCGATCATTTTAATGCCTTTTGATCACCCTTGTTTAAGAAAATATCCATTTTTAATCGGCTTCTTTATATACTAGTTATATGAACTAACCAGTCTAATTAACTAATTGATTGATTAAATTATTTTTTTAGTATATACAAGCATAGTGGTGCAACTTGTTTGTTTAAATAACCCAATTAAAATATGGGGCCGGAACTACTTTCAATTCATGCAAATTGGGGCCGGATCTACTTGAGGCCAGAAATACTGGGGACGGAACGACTGGGGACGGAACTACTTGGGGACGGAACGACTGGAAAACCTTCTGACTAGTGTGACTCCTCTTAAACACCATTCCTGGACTCCATATTCAGTAGTGAGTTTCATCCCAGTATTCATGGTAATTTTTCTACAGATACAGATAGACGGACCCGGATATTTTCGATAATTAACTGAAAAAGCCAAGGGTGAAAATAAAAAGCAATTCGTAATTTAAATATCTGCTTGACATATCTTCTCAGACGGACAAGAATCAGGATTCAGTATCTTTTTCGTATGAAAAATCTTACTCAACAAGTGACTCTGCGATTCTTGCTTTAATCATTGAGTTGTTTCCCTTTATTAGTAATTGCAAATTAAGAAATCCCAAAAATATATTGTAAAAACGATCTGTAAACTATCCTGTATTAAAAATTTGATTTGAGTATAAAATATATCATCACATATTGAATTTCTAATTAAAATTATATTTTATATTTTACAAGGAGAAGAATGTAATGTCTTTACTTAAAAAATATTTTCGTTTCACAGTTAAATTTTCAATATAAAATTACCAAGTATACAAAAAACATGGCAAAAGTGCACGTGGAAATGCAATCCTCGTCAGATGCTTCAGATGAAGAAAATATGAGTGAAGATGGTAATAACAACACAAAATACTGTATGCCAACGGTTTGAATGTGAGCACCAAACTGTTGTGACCAAATTGGTCTAGAATGCTTTTGATGTTTTGACTGAGAGGAAACGTTAAGACAATTTACAGAGGCTTGTGAACTAATTTTATGCTGCATTCATAGGTACTTTACACAGGCACTTGTTTCATAACAAAATGTCAGTCCCTCCCTCACAAAGACAAAACAAGACATTTTGGCCTTACGACAAATTCGTCCCTGCCTATCCTGCCCTGTACCTTCCGGGCCCATTCCATTAGAGGTGTAACAATACACCTACAGTGTACCTCACGATTCGATACGTATCACGATACAAGGGCTACGATTTGATGTGTTTCGATTTGATTCATTCTTACGTCCTTTTTATCAGAGACAGCTAAGAAGACGACAATATTTATTCTATGATGTGTATCTGGGACTAATCTGATAACAGGGACTTGAAACTTATTTAACAAACCAGTTTTATCGAATAAAAAGCGGTGTCCCGGCTACGGTTTTCGGCTGTAACTTTTGATTTACATAAAATTATTCTGAAAATTTTGCCAAAAAGCTGATTTATTGCATATTTATAAATACTGTACAGCTCACACGGATGAACTCAAAGTATTTGTTTTTGGGTGGATTTTCGCGACGTGGACTGATTAGCTGATTCCGTGTAGCAGGGTGGATGATCGCGGATGTCCACCTTAAATTACGTGAACCAACGTGGACACATTTTTGAAAACGGAATCCTCGTGGAACCATCGCAGCCACACAAAGAAATTAATTTTTACTGAACATATGTTTGATTTTGTCGCAAAAATGCAAAGCGAGGAATATTTACATCTTTCTACAATCGTATCCTGGGACTATAATTTTTTCATTATTTGTCCCAATCGTATCGTAGTTCATGAACGTAATCCAAATGCATGTAAATAAATAAATAAAACATTCAACATTCCTAGATGTGTATTTGTTATCAAAAGCATGCTTCAATTGTTGATTGAGCGTCTCTACTTAATGTGTATTCATATCACCTGAGATATTGATTTTTTTCATTGGTCGGTTTTTAGGTCTATTTTTAGAAAATTACCTATGCGTATCTATTATGTATATAATCTAATGGCTTCCGAAAGCACTCCTGCTTTAAGTGCTATTTCCAGGCTTAATTTCAAATTTTAAGCTATTTATGATAAAGATTTGATAGAAAACGATTTTTGATAGAATATTTTGCTAAAAGTTATAAAGCCGAGACCTGACAAGTGACAATTACGCAACTATAAGACGCCGAGGGATTCTTGCTGTTGACATTGAATATTTTATTTTATTTTCTATCCATGCAAATTTTGGCTTGAAAATATTTGAAAGAACATTAATTTGACAGAAAATACATGGCTTTTTTCACGGCAATGAAACAACCAAAGTATTTGAGGCTTGCAATTATCGTATTTCAAAAATAACTATGACGATCCTATGGGAAAACTTGTTGCAAAGAAAATTCTATTTTAACTTCACTTGCCAAACTTTCTGATTATAATAATTTGGGGAAAATGATCATTTGTTGACATTAAGCTCATTTCTTTCTAGTTATATTTTCAATGATTTCTAAATGTTGACCCGCGATGATTCCGCGTTCAACACGATGTCACGAGGGGACCACACAGGTAAATATTTTGTCCACGTTCTCAATTCAGTTGTCCACGTTCAAGATCGCGGTTTGGCAAAATTTGTCCGTGATGACAACAAGGATTTTGCGTTTTCCATGTGAGCTGTACAGTATATATACAACATTAAATTTTCATTCACACAACAATGAAATTCTAATTATAAATTGGTAATAAATGCACCATGGGTTGTTTTTTTGTGTAAAGAGGTCGTAAAATTATCGAGAAACCATCCAATAAACAAAAGACAGTTATCGATGATTAATGAGCGTCAGAACAATGAAAATAAAGAAAATTGGCTAACTTTAACTCGCTAGTTTACATGTCAAATTCCATCCTACTATAACGAACATTTAATTACCAGGATAAAGCTCTTTGTATTGGCTTTATAGCCATATATAATTTATGCAGGAAAAATTTTTAACAGTGCTGATAAATTTTGACTGATGTGACCACGCTCATGCAACTTTTAGAAATAAATTTTGGAGTTCAAACACTAAACTTTTCCCTGTGTATTTTACAACTAAATTTTCAACTAAATTTAAAGAAAAATACATCATGATTCACATCAGAGTTTCATCTTTTCAATTATATAAATTTTATAGCATTAAATGTTTTTGGGAAAATAGAAAGTGTACTAAAAAAAATGTCATGAAGTGTAAAATTTCACAGTATATTTCTAAAAAAAAACCAAAATTATCCAAGTTTTAGAGCAATTATGTACTTTGGAATACATTTATTTTACAAAAACTGTATACTATGATTTGCAGCAATCTTTTTTCTATAAAATGATGTATTTTGTATTAAAATCGGTAGAAAAATGTAGATGAAAAGTGTACTAAAAATGTCATATGTTTCAACAGAGAAATGCAAAAAAATATGACGATTTACAGGTAATCTGCTGCGACACCGAAATTGTAAGAAATGTAAATGTTTCAAATTCCTGTTATCAGTCAGGGGACAGACTGGTACAAGTCTGCAGAGTTTTAGACTTGCTTGAGTCTTTTAATTTTTTTAGCTTTGTATGCATAGACCTATTGAAGTCTAAAATTTTTAGACCTGATGAAGTCTAATGTTTATTTCCTGTTGCACAGGTGTTTCAAATTTTATGGATAATTAGACTTGCACAAGTCTAAAATTTGCTAAATTGACCATTTTAATGAGCCAAGGGTCAGTATTTAGAGGTGGGGCGTCAGACCTAATTGGAATTACATGGAAGTTTAATTTTCCATTTTTATCAGAAAATTATTGGTTACTGGGGCAAAATTAGGACAGCAGGTGCACAATCAATTGAAGATTGCTATCAAAGATAAAAAAAATTATCAATATCAACCAACTGCTTTTGCAGATTGGTACGGCTTTTTGTTTTAAATTACAAGGCACTAGTCATGATTCTTTTTCAATGATAAACAATATGAAGTCTAAATGAAAATACCCATTAGGCACAAAAAACATGAAAATGGTAATTTCTCTTAGACTTGTACAAGTCTGATCAATTTTAGACTTGTTCAGGTCAAAATTGCTCAACAAAACCTATAATTCCAGACTTGAAGAGGTCTAAAATAATAAGACTTACTCCAGTCTGTCCCCTGACTGGTTATATTAGTCCCAGCTATATAATTAAAGTAAACTACATTTTGTACTTTAATTGTAAATTGTACCTCTTGATTTAGCATTTTCAGTGTTTGTCTATTGTTAAAAGTAATCCAGTGATTTGTTTGCTTCAACAACTATAGCTCTGATACTTAAAACTAATCTCAGATCTTTATTATTTAGTGATTTTATCAAACTCAAGCTGAAAGTGAATGAAAATCTAAGTAATTGTTGATAATCCTCTCTGTTCAAAAGCTGTCTAAGATATATTAGCTGTGAACGTTCCATATTTGAAGCAAACTGAAAAACTACGGTCAGCAGGTCGGATCTATTTACACGCCTGTAGTTGGTTTTGTTCGTTACTGCTCTTTAGTGATAATTAGTCATACCGCTAAAACCGTAAGTTTTCATTAGAGTATTTCCTCCAACAAAACGAAGATTTTCGGCTTCTGTTGCCAACTTCTCATGATTATTTTGACGTATATAGTGAGTGGTTACATAAGTAGGCAAGTTTATAGTGGAAATATGTTATTTGCATTGACCATGCTGCAATCACAGGTCATTTTTTCTGTGGTTGAGTTGTTACCTTTCGTTTGAAACATACTGAACATTCTTGATTGAAACCGAATCGAAATACGGGTCTAAAGAACCGAAAATCAAACTGAACAAAAAAATCGCAGTTCATCGAATCCGGCCCTGTCTTAAAAGTCATTCCGGTCTTACGATTTTTTATGTATTCCTGTTGTTATCCGCGAAATTTTTTTACAACAAGTCGAATTTGTTATTGCCATAAGGAAAAATCGACTTCATGTGACAATTTTGTACATGTGAAGATGGAAAACATGCTCATGTCCTTATGTTTTTAGTGTTATATTTAGCATTTTTGTGTATGGTGACTTTTGTCTTTTATTTCTGGTGCTCTCATATTTGCCGTGCATCTGGATTCACGGATTTATACAATCTGTTTGAGTTTTGTTCTTTTGGCATTCTTCTACAATTGTTTCTTAAATATAGGTATTGCCAACATTTCAAATGAAAATAAACTTGGTACGCAGTTACAGTAAGTTTTCCTTCATAAATGGTTAAAACTCCTTCGTTCCTATATTATGCAGCAATTTCTGATGACAAATATCCATTTAAATGCATCAGTATAAGTCTGAACAATAAATAATACTACTTTCTATCTCCGATATCATGACCAAACTGAACAAAACAATGATATAGTATCAATTAAGAATACAGGGATGGATAGACCAAGGCCGGACTGACATAGGGCCAGATGATCTCGACATCCTCCCTCTCTTCTTAGAGGGGAGGGACTGACATTTTTTTTTTATGAAACAAGTGCCTGCGGTACTTTACATCGAATCTAATACCCATCAAACGCAACTCGAAAAAGGTTCTTGCGCCCAGACTATAACAAATTATGAATGTGCATCAAAAACATTTCAGCTAATCCAACCTTACCTAAGGTCAGACCTGTCAAGTTTTAAAAGTTGCCTTGTGTGAGATCTGCAAAAATTGTCAAAGATCAAAGAAATTTGCATAAGCTTCGCGTGAGTCTCAACCGAATCTCGTGACACTTTACAGGTCTGTAAGATATAAAGGATTTACTAGACTATTTTTGGTGTTTGTACTGAACACCCCAGCTATCGGTTCAGCTTGAATTGGAAAAAAATAGATTACATGCACGGTGGGAAACTTTAAACAAGTTAAAAATTTTATCTGCTCTGTACCAATATAAATTGTAAATAATACAGAAGGTACTTTACAAAAATTGCTCACTTGATTTCGATGCGACAAGAACATGGCCTTCAGTGCAGAACATTGTTTAACATTGGAGCCTGCTATAAGAAAACCATAGCAAATTTATGGCAGATTTCCTGGCTCATTAACATATTATACTTGCAATTCTTCAATGAACATACCAATATTCCTCAAGTAACACCTATAACAACACATTCAAAACTCCTGTCTTTTATTTGTCAATCAACCAATCAAGAGTTCTATAGAATTCTATTGTATAATAATTTATACTGCCTGAAGGGGTTTACCTCTATACTCCAGTGATGACAAATTGGTATACAATAGAATTCTATAGAACTCTTCATTAGTTGATTGACAAATAAAAGACAGGAGTTGTTATAGGTGTTTCTTGAGGAATATTGGTATGTTCATTGAAGAATTGCAAATAAATTACGTTAATGAGCCAGGAAATCCGCCATAAATTTAACTAAATTATAGAAGGTCCTTTGCAAAAATTACTCATTTCAATAGGATCAGACAAAAAAAAACACTTGTGCTGATGAAGAACATAGCTAAATGTTAGACCCCAATGGGCATGATGGGAAAAAACATAATTTTCGGTCATGAATGGCATAGAAGCATTTTGTCGGGTGAGCGATACAGGCTCAGTCTCTGAGCCTCTAGTTCCTTGATAAATAAAGAATTACATGTAAATGCTGTGCACATTAAGAACTTGACTGACTCTTTCATATTTCATGTTGTATGCACATGATGCATATTTAAAGTTTTAGAATATGTAGAAAAATACTTTTTGTTTTTGAAAATATTGCATTTACTGCTACAGAACGAACAGTATAAATGTTATTTATTTTCAGTGTACAAACTTAAACATATTTTGATTTTCACTGTGAATATTTTTTTATACCACCACAAAAAATTTGAGGTCATACAATGGTATGGCGCTATTGTCTTTGGTGTCGTCGTCGTGCGGCGTCGTCGTCTGTAGACACTTTTGTTTTTGGTCAATAACTTAAGTTCCAGTTGACCAATCCTTATGAAATTTTTTCATAGTGTTCCTTGGCACAAAAGGAAGGCTTGGTGGGTTATGGACATTTTGGTCCCACCCGTTTTTTAAAAAGGGGCCAAAAAGGGCAAAATTGGGTGTTTTCACATATTTGGCTGTAGAATATTTATTATGTATTGGATTTTGATGGGGTTTCTTTCGGGGTGTTCCTAATTGAATTTCCTATCAGTAGTATGCCAACGGATTTATGTAGCATGTACCGTTCAGGAGATAAATGGGGCCCAAAAGGGGTGATTTTCAAACATTTTATTTTATATATTTTTAGTGTGATTTTGATGCAGTTTTTTTGTAATGGATTTCTTTTGAAATTAAACCTAGAGGTGCACCATCAGATTTTTGACAATTTGTTTCTTTTACGAGCTATGAGGGTCCAGATGGGGACAGAATTGCAAATTTGCAAATTACCTAAAATTTTTAGTTTTCATTGGATTTCGATGGGTTTTTTTTCTTTGGATTCCTCTTGATATAAGCTTTGAGGAGTGTGTCAACGGATTTTACGTAGCTCTTACCGTTTCCAAGCTACAAGGGGTCAAAGGGGCCAAAATTGCAATTTTTCGACATATGTGAAATCTTTATTTTTCATCGGATCTCGATGGGATTTTCTTCTTTGGACTCCTTTTGATATAAGCTTTCTGTAGACTGTTGACATACCTCTTACCATTTCCGATATATATAAGGAATTATAAGAGCTAATTTTTATTTTCTTTAGCATGTTTAGTTTGTGTGCAGCAAATTACTGGGTCGACTTCTTTACTGTGTCCATTTAATTACTGTATCAAGCTCTTTACTGTGTCTTCATTCATTTTGAATTACACTTGTACAAATTTCAGTTTTCGACATGCTGCGGTCGTATCATGCTGAGCTAGGCGTAGCCCTTTATTACCTCTTAATTCAGTTAAGCAATACCTTTGGTTGTATAAGTTTTTAGCTCACCTGGCTATGCCTGGGTGAGCTTTTGCCATCTCTTTGCGTCCTTTGTCTGTTTTAACATTTTTCAAAAATCTTCTCCTCTGAATCCACTGGGCCAAATTATACCAAACTTCCTCTGAATCATCACTAGGGTATGCTCTTTAAAAATTGTGTTTTTTTTTTCCGTCCGCCAGTCAAACAACATGGCCGGAGTCGCTAAAAATAGAACATAGGGGTACATTGCTATTTTTTGCAGATACATGTTACTCAAAAACTGTTACAGATATAAAAAATCTGACAGCAGGTAAAAATGATCACCATGATGAGATCTACATTCCCTGCAATTTTGAAGAAAAATCTGACAATCCATCTTGGAGTAATAGCCCTTTTTCTGTAAAATTTTCAAAATTTTTGCATTTTTTATTTTTTTATTACAAAAACTGTAACAGATGGAGGTCAAGTGTAAATTGCTAAAATGTTCAAACTATCAAGATCTATCCTCCCTGGACCCTGAGGGAACCTCGGGTATAGAAATAGGAACCAGTATTCCAGGCTGCGGAGTACAACCCCTCCAAAACTGGATGTCCATGGTTGTGCCAGATGAATAAATACACAACCCATCTTTCGGATGGGATGTAAACTCAGGTCCTCTTGTTGGAAGAAATGCCACGCTTCTTGCATGTTAAAGAACCCTAGTAGCAAGCTCTTTTTTGAGTGGTCCTTAGATGATTGGCTACAAGGCTAAATTTTCCACCCCTTTCGATTTCACCCTATTTATCCAGTGTTGGTCAGAATTTCCCGTCCCATGACCCTTTCCATACCCCAAAGTGATAATTTATTAACAAACTTCTTCTCGTCTAGATATAGCTGAAATATTGCTCAGTAGACTTTAAACAATATTCAATCATCTATCCTCCCTGAAAATTTGAAGAAATTCCAAGAACTTTTGTAGAAGTAATTGCCTTTTTTTCACCGAATTTTCGCAATTTTCATGGGCGGAAAAAAAGAATGTAGGACAGAAAGTCACAGGACAAAAAGTCACAGACAAAAAGTCACGGACTAAAAGTCACAGGACAAAAAGTCACAGTTTAAATTAAAAACATTTAGGACAAAAAGTCACAATTTATAAATTTTGTCTTTTGAACAATATATAAGGATAAAAGTAACATTTTGAATAATGAATAAATAAAAGGGAATACATTTCCTTCAATTTTATTTTAAATGTGGCATGTATGGGGCCATGATCTTGACTTGCCATTCTGCTCATGCAAGACATAAATTCTAGGAATGTTTATTCTATCATTTCCTGTATTGGGCACTGACATGCAGTAAGTGTTATCTTTGAAAATTAATAATCATGACAGCCAATTATTTTACATGTATGGCTTTTCATGTTATTGGAGAGTTAAATTGGTACACAAACACTCTAATTTGAATCAATATATGTTTAGATATTAATTAATTATTGCTTAATTGGCATCGGTTTGACAAGAGATGATACCCTATCATTGTGTTATTACCGGTTATAGTTTAAAAGAAAGAAATTATTTTGTCATTAAAATATTAGTATACTCAGAAAATTTATATGTTTAAAAAAAACACAGTTTTTCAATTCTGTCAAATGTTATTTCTAAATCTTAGCAATAAAATTCCATATGTAGTTGCTGTACTTCAAAAATAATATAAATATCATAT